>JAVGWX010000007.1:103580637-103583137 GCA_036924085.1 Ariolimax columbianus | reverse complement strand
GTATGTTCTCATGGATCAAGTCTGGTATGTTCTCATGGATCACGTCCTGTATGTTCTCACTGATCACGTCTGGTATGTTCTCATGGATCATGTCTGGAATGTTCTCATGGATCACGTCTGGAATGTTCTCACTGATCACGTCTGGTATGTTCTCATGGATCACGTCTGGTATGTTCTCATGGATCACGTCTGGTATGTTCTCACTGATCACGTCTGGTATGTTCTCACTGATCACGTCTGGTATGTTCTCATTGATCACGTCTGGTATGTTCTCACTGATCACGTCTGGTATGTTCTCGTGGATCACGTCTGGTATGTTCTCACTGATCACGTCTGGTATGTTCTCACTGATCACGTCTGGTATGTTCTCACTGATCACGTCTGGTATGTTCTCATGGATCACGTCTGGTATGTTCTCATGGATCACGTCTGGAATGTTCTCATGGATCACGTCTAGTATGTTCTCACTGACCAAGTCTGGTATGTTCTCATGGATCATGTCTGGAATGTTCTCATGGATCATGTCTGGAATGTTCTCATGGATCACGTCTGGTATGTTCTCACTGATCAAGTCTGGTATGTTCTCATGGATCACGTCCTGTATGTTCTCACTGATCACGTCTGGTATGTTCTCATGGATCACGTCTGGTATGTTCTCATGGATCACGTCTGGTATGTTCTCACTGATCACGTCTGGTATGTTCTCACTGATCACGTCTGGTATGTTCTCATGGATCACGTCTGGTATGTTCTCATGGATCACGTCTGGTATGTTCTCACTGATCACGTCTGGTATGTTCTCACTGATCACGTCTGGTATGTTCTCATTGATCACGTCTGGTATGTTCTCACTGATCACGTTTGGTATGTTCTCACTGATCACGTCTGGTATGTTCTCACTGATCACGTTTGGTATGTTCTCACTGATCACGTCTGGTATGTTCTCACTGATCACGTCTGGTATGTTCTCACTGATCATGTCTGGTATGTTCTCACTGATCACGTCTGGTATGTTCTCATGGATCACGTCTGGTATGTTCTCATGGATCACGTCTGGTATGTTCTCACTGATCACGTCTGGTATGTTGTCATGGATCACGTCTGGTATGTTCTCATGGATCACGTCTGGTATGTTCTCACTGATCACGTCTGGTATGTTTTCACTGATCACGTCTGGTATGTTCTCATGGATCACGTCTGGTATGTTCTCACTGATCACGTCTGGTATGTTCTCACTGATCACGTCTGGTATGTTCTCATGGATCACGTCTAGTATGTTCTCACTGATCACGTCTAGTATGTTCTCGTGGATCACGTCTAGTATGTTCTCACTGATCACGTCTATTATGTTCTCACGGGTCACAACAGTTCTTTTCTCACTGATAATAAATTTATTCCCTTAGGCATCAGTGGACCTTTGAGTCGATCAACCACTACCATGGCCCCATAGTTAAGCACAAAAGGACACCCCAAGTTCTCGTTAAACTTCCAATATCCTGATGGCTTAATGGTGAGTATGTCGACTGTGGAGCCATTGGCTGGAGCCAAGTACTCCGCTGCCTTGTACTGTAGCCACGGCTATAAGCATCACTCAGCATGTGGTCCATTTGTCTTGGGCATGTTGATAACCGGGTAGGGTTCAACCGTTCTCCGAGGATGTGTGTCCATTATTTGTCTATGTAAGGCCAGCAGATACCGCAAAGGGAAGTCCAGCCGTGCGTGTGTGTGTGTGTACTGGACCGTGGAAACAATTGACCTCCAAAATACTATTTAAAATATCCGAAGACTTTGCCAGGATACTCGGAGAAGAAAACACCTCAAAATGAACAAACTATTTCATCCAAATGGAAAACCGCAACACGTTTCCGGGAACACAAGTGTAAGTCGTCAGCCGATATGAATCCGTCAAATCCGTGGTCATGCGGCATCCGTAATGGACAAAAATACTCGAAAAAGTTAGACCCTTGGCCTGTTATACGCCATCTTGGCTGCACTTTGTACAGCTTTTGGTTGGTCAAAATGGTCCGCCATCTTTCTGCTTTAGTTTCGGCCGGGCATGGAGGTCAAGGTCAGAAACAATAAACTCACGCCAAGCTCGATACATGTAGACCCTTATGGGGCACGGGCCAGGGTATGGTGGCCTACTATGAGCAGAGGGTTGTTATTGTGAATGCCCACAACGAGTAGGTTACTCTTTTGTGCGCCCTGAAAAGGATGTTAAGTGGCGAGTTGCAGTAGCTTTCCACACATTCCGAGCGTGCTCATGAAGGTGCATCGGGGTCCTCCATGCGGTTGTGCCATTCTTGGCTTCATCTGCGTGTCGCTTACTTCCCCGGAGATCACGTCGATCCCTCACCTCATTAGACAAGCTGTCATGAAAACAGCCCGTTTCCAGGGAGGGCTACAAGTAAGCCAATGTGAGGATCTTGACCAGCATGTTTTGCCTGACCCTGACTAACATGTCTGACCAGTATGTTTTGCCTAACCCTGACTAACATGT
>JAVGWX010000007.1:103515637-103575637 GCA_036924085.1 Ariolimax columbianus | reverse complement strand
TACTTGCGTGTTGTTCTGTGAAATTGTTGTTTGACTTTACCAACAGCTTGTCCAGCAGTCAAGCTCTTGGTTGAGACAAGTATCATGACCATGACTGACACATTCTTACAAATTCGTATTCTCTTTCTTTCTCTCATATATTTGATCATACTGTCCTTGTCCTCATTTGTTCCTTTGCTCTGATAACACCAGGTGATTCCCATCGTCCCCCATCTTGATTGTCCAAGATTGACATCCATAAACACTGAGAGACTTAATGCCACATTTCTATTTCCTTGATATGTTCACGTATTTCTTGACCAAAAGCCACGTGTTTTTTGTGTGCGATTCTGCTCTGCTTGATGTCTATTGAACACATAGCGTCGCTTGATTTCTGTTGTACATCTTGCTTGGCTAGATTTGTTTTTAACACCAAACGTGATCGGTTATAACGGATTCAGGCATGTACCTTTGACCTGTTTGACTATATTACAGTACCATCGTCTGAATGGCTGAGTGATATAGTCGTCCTTTGTCATGACAAAGGTAGCAAGTTCGATCCTCATTATTGGCAGGTTCCAGTTAACCGCAATTTTCATTGGAACTTGGCTTACTGCTAGGGAAGGCAGCTAAAAATGGAATTGGGCCCCTTCATTCATTTTTTAAAAGCTGAGACTTAGAACAATTAAATCTTGAACACTTCATACCGGACAGCAATGTCTGCTATGGTACTAGCTCCTCTATATGCATGCAAACTATTATATCACACTAATAAAGGGTGATCTCCTATGCTCGGGCTATTCTTGTATCTGTGGACATGTGTGGACCTGTCTTTGATGTGCCCAGACTGTCCACCAGATTCTGCAAATGATGCTCCTTCCATGGCTGAATTAAGGTCACCCCCAGCTGAGCTCTGGTCGTCTGCTGTCAACGGTCACATCTTCCCTCGTCCCCACAGCTTAACTCTGGTCGTCTGCTGTCAACGGTCACATCTTCCCTCGTCCCCACAGCTGAGCTCTGGTCGTCTGCTGTCAACGGTCCGATCTTCCCTCGTCCCCACAGCTTACCTCTGGTCGTCTGCTGTCAACGGTCACATCTTCCCTTGTCCCCACAGTTTAACTCTGGTCGTCTGCTGTCAACGGTCACATCTTCCCTCGTCCCCACAGCTTACCTCTGGTTGTCTGCTGCCAATGGTCATATCTATTTCTTTCATAAGCCATGTGACCTATCCCAGACCTCCCTCCTTACCCCAGTTTAACTCAGATTTTGACGGAACGGTAGAATGACGGAATGAAAAAAACTAAATTTTTGATGAGAAGGCCTAATAACAGTTTTGACCGAAACATTGACCTTTACAGGTGATCACGACATTATTACACGCCTGCCAGCAGAGATTGAAGTCTACCTTGGGCAGACGTTGCTGCAGGGGAAGGTCAGGCTTCAGGTACCACACGTGATCGTGTTTAGACTTCTCCATCTTATTCTGCTTCGTTTTTGATCCTTTCTTTATTTTCCTGATTAACCTCAGTCTATAATCAAAAACTGTTTGACTGATTGTATTCAGTGAAAGCCAACCTCAATCAAAGATTGTTAGATTTATTGTATCCAGGGAAAGCCAACCTCAATCAAAGATTGTTTGACTGATTGTATTCAGTAATCCCCAACCTCAATCAAGCACCTATTTGACCTACTTATTTATTCTCCAGCCAATTATAACTGGTCGCAGCCCCATATCCCGCGCCCCCTTTCCCTTCCAGCTATACCCCCCCCCCTTTCTCCCCTCACAGCTACCCCCCCTTTCTCCCCTCACAGCTATCCCCCCCTTTCTCCCCTCACAGCTACCCCCCCCCCTTTCTCCCCTCACAGCTACCCCCCCCCTTTCTCCCCTCACAGCTATCCCCCCCCTTTCTCCCCTCACAGCTATCCCCCCCTTTCTCCCCTCACAGCTATCCCCCCCCCTTTCTCCCCTCACAGCTATCCCCCCCTTTCTCCCATCACAGCTACCCCCCCCCTTTCTCCCCTCACAGCTATCCCCCCTCCTCCCCAACTATCCCCCCCCCCCTTTTCTCCCCTCACAGCTATCCCCCTTCCTCCCCAGCTATCCCCCCCCCTTTCTACCCTCACAGCTATCCCCCCTCCTCCCCAGCTATCCCCCCCCTTTCTCCCCTCACAGCTATCCCCCCCTTTCTCCCCTCACAGCTATCCCCCCCCCCTTTCTCCCCTCACAGCTATCCCCCCTCCTCCCCAACTATCCCCCCCCCCCCTTTTCTCCCCTCACAGCTATCCCCCTTCCTCCCCAGCTATCCCCCCCCTTTCTACCCTCACAGCTATCCCCCCTCCTCCCCAACTATCCCCCCTTTCTCCCCTCACAGCTATCCCCCACGTTTTTCCCCTCACAGCTATCCCCCCCCCCTTTTCTCCCCTCCCAGCTATCCCCCCCCCCTTTCTCCCCTCACAGCTATCCCCCCTCCTCCCCAGCTATCCCCCCCCATTCTCCCCTCACAGCTATCCCCCCATTCTCCCCTCACAGCTATCCCCCCTCCTCCCCAGCTATCCCCCCTTTCTCCCCTCACAGCTATCCCCCCCGTTTTTCCCCTCACAGCTATCCCCCCCCCTTTCTCTTCTCACAGCTATCCCCCCTCCTCCCCAGCTATCCCCCTCCCAGCTACTCCCCTTGTACAAAATTAAAACATGAGCACATTTCAACACCTGGGCTCTCCAACCTTTCTAGCGCGTGGGCCACATCGCTTACGGTTCACATGTTCGTTGCCAAAAGAAAGACAAATAAATTTGATAAATGAATGAATAACATTATTTAAATTTTGTTGGATAATGAGCTTGCGATGTTTAGATACCAACAGAAAAATGTGAGAACTGGTAAGAAAGTACGGCCTGTTTACAGTTGGGGGGGGGGGGGGGGG
This sequence comes from Ariolimax columbianus, assembly GCA_036924085.1. Taxonomy (NCBI): domain Eukaryota; kingdom Metazoa; phylum Mollusca; class Gastropoda; order Stylommatophora; family Arionidae; genus Ariolimax; species Ariolimax columbianus. Next base: position 103,572,737 of record JAVGWX010000007.1, on the reverse strand, counting down.
TGGTGGGTGCGGGGTTGGATGAGACTCCATGATTGTAAGTGAATGGCCAGAGCAGATGAGGTCCTTGTGGGCAAGACCAGCTGGTCTGTCAGTGTTTTTTAATTTATTTATTTATTGACTGTCATTTTTCTAATGTTTACATGAAATTAGAGTTTGCTAAAGTGTGTGGCACACAACATGAAATTAGAGTTTGCTAAAGTGGGTGGTACACAACATGAAATTAGAGTTTGCTAAAGTGTGTGGCATACAACATGAAATTACAGTTTCCTAAAGTGGGTGGTATACAACATGAAATTAGAGTTTGCTAAAGTGGGTGGTACACAACATGAAATTAGAGTTTGCTAAAGTGGGTGGTACACAACATGAAATTAGAGTTTGCTAAAGTGGGTGGTACACAACATGAAATTAGAGTTTGCTAAAGTGGGTGGTATACAACATGAAATTAGAGTTTGCTAAAGTGGGTGGTACACAACATGAAATTAGAGTTTGCTAAAGTGGGTGGTATACAACATGAAATTAGAGTTTGCTAAAGTGGGTGGTACACAACATGAAATTAGAGTTTGCTAAAGTGGGTGGTACACAACATGAAATTAGAGTTTGCTAAAGTGGGTGGTACACAACATGGAATTAGAGTTTGCTAAATTAAAGTAAATGAACACACCTCTAAAATGAAGTGAAGCAAAACAATGAATATACAATCAGCGTAGGCGTGTGGCTGTCAATGAAGGATGGACACAGATAGATGAATTCTGGATCCTCTCAACACAAGACCATAACACACATCACAGAGAATTCTAACACAAATATTTAACCAGAATTCCTTTGTGTTGACTGCTAGGTAAACAAAGGATTTGGACACACAATGAAAGGCAACAGAGCAGACTGAAGGTCCGGGACTGAAGTTCTGTCTGGCACCTGTTGTTGTTTGTTGTTGTTGTTTGTTGTTGTTGTTTGTTGTTGTTGTTTGTTGTTGTTGTTTGTTGCTGTTGTTTGTTGTTGTTATTTGTTGTTACTGAATTCCCACAATGAGTAAGTTTACCATTTTGTGTGGCATAATAAGGGCTTCAGGTGGCAGGTTGTAGTAGCCTTTCTCAAATCCGGAGCGCGCTGATGAAGCAGGACCGTGGCACTCCAGCCGGTTGTGGAAACCTTAATTTCACCTGTGTGACGCTCACTACTACGGGGATCATATCGATCCACATCTCGCCAGCCAGACTGCCTTGAAAACAGCCTGTTTCCAGGAGACGCTACATGGAAGAGAGATAGTGGTACTGGTCATTATATTGTGCATGACCAGACCAGCGTCTGTTCGCCTGGACTGACAGCGGGAAGCACCAACTGTAACCAACGTGTCACCAATTTTCCCATAACAAAATTGATGGGAAGGATAGAACTTGCAATCTACTTTCCTAACAAGTTTGATCTGGGGATCCAAGTTTGATGAGTGAATTCTGAGTTTGTGCTTGGTAGACTTGATTCTTGGTCTTGTTGGTTCACACACCTTGATCTTGTTGGTTCACACACGATTCTTGATCTTGTTGGTTCACACACCTTGATCTTGTTAGTTCACACACGATTCTTGGTCTTGTTGGTTCACACACGATTCTTGATCTTGTTGGTTCACACACCTTGATCTTGTTAGTTCACACACGATTCTTGGTCTTGTTGGTTCACACACCTTGATCTTGTTGGTTCACACACGATTCTTGGTCTTGTTGGTTCACACACCTTGATCTTGTTAGTTCACACACGATTCTTGGTCTTGTTGGTTCACACACCTTGATCTTGTTGGTTCACACACCTTGATCTTGTTGGTTCACACACCTTGATCTTGTTGGTTCACACACGATTCTTGGTCTTGTTGGTTCACACACGATTCTTGGTCTTGTTGGTTCACACACGATTCTTGATCTTGTTGGTTCACACACGATTCTTGATCTTGTTGGTTCACACACGATTCTTGATCTTGTTGGTTCACACACCTTGATCTTGTTGGTTCACACACCTTGATCTTGTTGGTTCACACACGATTCTTGATCTTGTTGGTTCACACACGATTCTTGATCTTGTTGGTTCACACACGATTCTTGATCTTGTTGGTTCACACACGATTCTTGATCTTGTTGGTTCACACACCTTGATCTTGTTGGTTCACACACGATTCTTGATCTTGTTGGTTCACACACCTTGATCTTGTTAGTTCACACACCTTGATCTTGTTGGTTCACACACGATTCTTGATCTTGTTGGTTCACACACGATTCTTGATCTTGTTGGTTCACACACGATTCTTGATCTTGTTGGTTCACACACGATTCTTGATCTTGTTGGTTCACACACGATTCTTGATCTTGTTGGTTCACACACCTTGATCTTGTTGGTTCACACACGATTCTTGATCTTGTTGGTTCACACACCTTGATCTTGTTGGTTCACACACGATTCTTGATCTTGTTGGTTCACACACGATTCTTGATCTTGTTGGTTCACACACGATTCTTGATCTTGTTGGTTCACACACGATTCTTGATCTTGTTGGTTCACACACCTTGATCTTGTTGGTTCACACACGATTCTTGATCTTGTTGGTTCACACACCTTGATCTTGTTGGTTCACACAAGAAAACAGTTTTTTTGTTTGTATCTGTTAATCTTATGTGCAATGTTCACCACATCAAAACCCTCTTCTATGTTATTATTGCGCGTAACTTTCAGTGGAACAAATCATATTTCAAGTTTTTGCGGGCCTGTTAAAATCGTGTATTTGGCCTACAGGCCTGCCGCTCTACATAACCAAATCAATATCGCTGGATTACTCTTATTGATGTTTTATATCGCTTGATTACTCTAATTGATGTTTTTCTGAAAACTCGGCGCTCTTGGATGTGATAGTTCGTACAAAGAGACGTCAAAATAATAGTGATGACAATGTCATGGATGGTGATGTTTGTCAGTCTTTAACTTTCGAATGTCGGCCTCAGTGGAAGACAACTTGGACCCGATGGTGATGTTTGTCAGTCCTTAACTTTCGAATGTCGGCCTCAGTGGAAGACAACTTGGACTCGATGGTGATGTTTGTCAGTCTTCAACTTTCGAATGTCGGCCTCAGTGGAAGACAACTTGGACCCGATGGTGATGTTTGTCAGTCCTTAACTTTCGAATGTCGGCCTCAGTGGAAGACAACTTGGACTCGATGGTGATGTTTGTCAGTCCTTAACTTTCGAATGTCGGCCTCAGTGGAAGACAACTTGGGCCCGATGTCTGACCCTAAACTAAACACTTTGTTTACGTTAATAGGTGCACGAGCTGAGAGCGTATTGTGGGGGGAGGTGGGGTGGAAATGACGGACATTGACATTAAATCATATACTGTTCTGGTGTAAATAAGTGTACTTAAGGCGAGAACACGTCACAATCTAGAACGGTTTGGAAAGAAATGGCGTCTCGAATTTCGAATCACAGGAAAAATCAGTAAAAAAATGTTCACATATATGAAAGTTCACTTCCGGTGTGTAAGACAGGATTTGTTAGTAGTAAAGGTCAAGGTAGTCCCACAGAAAGCACTAGGCCACAGCTCTATATACTGAAGTCGGTTGACCAGGTGTCTTCCTCGTTGCTTCTCATTCTCTACGGCAAGCCAATCACCCATATACAACTTGGTAGACTAGAGCATGTCTATAACGAGAATCAAACCCAGTAAATTTACTATGAGAAGCGAACGTTCTGTCGATCTTCTATGGGGAGGTTTAAACATCGCATGCTACTATCAATGAAAGCATCGTCCTTTCTCTTTTCTACAACCTGTTCTCTTGGTGTGGGTAAAGTGTGCATCTCGATTCGGTTATTGGTCCATACAGAGGTCTTCTAGGAACCCAGATTGGGAACCGTTGCTTTAACTTCACTTGAGTAGGGACTAAGCGATCCTAGCTATAATTGATCAGTCGATAATGGGTCAGTTTCAGGTCTGGCCGTGTCCCAACTATGGTTGGTCAGTCGATAAAGGGGTCAGTTTCAGGTCTGGCTGTGTCTCAACTATGGTTGGTCAGTCGATAAAGGGGTCAGTTTCCGGTCTGGCCGTGTCTCAACTATGGTTGGTCAGTCGATAAAGGGGTCAGTTTCAGGTCTGGCCGTGTCCCAACTATGGTTGGTCAGTCGATCAAGGGATCAGTTTCAGGTCTGGCTGTGTCTCAACTGTGGTTGGTCAGTCGATAAAGGGGTCAGTTTCAGGTCTGGACGTGTCTTAACTATTGCACATCTAATTATTCTATCCCTGAGTCATCTCTAGATGGGTGTATGTGTGTGATGACAACTTATAATAACGCCTTCCTTTGGCGACTCTCACACATTGAAATCTTCTCACCAGGACTTTGCCATGTCATTCAATACAACTGACCAGGATTCGCGCTGCAGCCAGACGTCCGACAACCTGGGCGTCTACGCTAGACTGGTCAGTCACGTGATGACTGACCAGGGACAACTAGAGAAGGACCTGCTGCGTGTCCGATACGCCAAGTTCAGCCTTGACATTCAGGCCTGGAACATGTCATTCCAGGTACTGTTGCGTGGTACGTCGTCTTAGTGGGACACTGTCATAACAGCTGGAAAGGGGGGGGGGGGGGATGGAAGTCACAACAGATGGGTGTGAGAGAGGGGGCAATCACAAAAATGGGTGTGAGAGAGGGGGCAATCACAAAAATGGGTGTGAGAGAGCGCAATCACAAAACATTTCATACATGTTCATAATTTTCGTTCAAATGTTTGATGTACGTTTCAAGCACACAACAACGTCCAAGTGACCAGATTATTGTTGTATAAGACCAAGCGAGCCTCTTGTGAACTAGCGACATGTCGTATCTGTCACCTCTCGTTTTTGACTTGCTTTGGGACCGACCTTGAAACTTTCCGTGACGTCAAGCTGAAATCGCCGTCCACAAGTCTGCCTGCACAGCCGCTCGTCTGTGCTGTAGTCAGTCCTCCTCCTTCTTATAAACTAAACCATGTCACGTGAGCTTCCCTGAACACTCCGCTGACACCAACAGCTAACATGTGAACACTCCGCTGACACTAATAGCTAACATGTGAACACTCCGCTGACATCAACAGCTAACATGTGAACACTACGCTGACATCAACAGCTAACATGTGAACACTCCACTAACACCAACAGCTAATATGTCAACACTCCGCTGACATCAACAGCTAACATGTGAACACTACTCTGACATCAACAGCTAACATGTGAACACTCCGTTTATACCAACAGTTAACATGTGAACACTCCGCTGACATCAACAGCTAACATGTGAACACTTTGCTGACACCAACAGCTAACATGTGAACACTCCGCTGACACAAACGGCTAACATGTGAACACTCCGCTGACACCAACAGTTAACATGTGAACACTCCGCTGACACCAACAGCTAACATGTGAACACTTTGCTGACACCAACGGCTAACATGTGAACACTCCGCTGACACCAATAGTTAACATGTGAACACTCCGCTGACACCAACAGCTAACATGTGAACACTTTGCTGACACCAACGGCTAACATGTGAACACTCCGCTGACACCAACATTTAACATGTGAACACTCCGCTGACACCAACATTTAACATCTGAACACTCCACTGACACCAACAGTTAACATGTGAACACTCCGCTGACACCAACAGTTAACATGTGAACACTCCGCTGACACCAACAGTTAACATGTGAACACTCCGCTGACACAAACAGTTAACATGTGAACACTCCGCTGACACCAACAGTTAACATGTGAACACTCCGCTGACACCAACAGTTAACATGTGAATCAATGAAGCATCATCCTTCTCTTGAACTAAAATCTAAGCCCAGTCAACTCTCCTCTACGATACGTAATGTCAAGCATGTTAAAACCATGATGACAAAAAATGAGAAAGATAATGTTTATAGTAAGACAGCATGCACACACAAAAAACATTCACCAAGGCTGATCATTTTAAAGATGTCATTAGGGGACGGAGTGGGCTGGGTTCGATCCCCATCACAGCACCGGCCGTTACCCCGGGGAAGCAAACCCTTAGAAAATGCAGGAGGAAGCAGACCTTTACGTAAAATGCATGCCGAAGTCGGATGCACTGGGCCGACAGGCACAAAATAAAAACTGTAGTGCAACGCATACCGCCTTGGGAAATAGAGCAATAATGTAAAACCAACAAAATATGATGTCATTAACTGTCAGAAACATCCAGCTTTGTGATTACTGTAGGTCGCAGACGTTAGGTGGGAGCAAGCAGCATCCAACTTTGTGATTACTGTAGGTCGCAAACGTTAGGTGTTACATCCACGTGCGAAGCCAAGAAAATGACTTCCGTGCTCACAGAAGGTACAATCAAAGAACAGCTTGTTGCTCTCCGTTAGAGAAAAATAACTTTCTGTAAAATAGAAACATGAGGAAATGCTTCTTGATTACTGTGAGAAGTGTCTGGGGTTGAAAGCGACGCGTATCTAGGCAGAAACATTTCATCAAGGACGTAGATATATTGCTGGTTAAGCACGACCTGGTCGTCCTCTACAGATTGCAACACACGCTTTTGTGCTGACGGTGTGTTGGAGAGGGGAAGGAGGGGGGGGGGGGTGATAGATTGTTTGGGCTGATGGTGTGTCGGAGAGGGGGGAGGGAAGGGGGGAGGCTGATAGATGATTTGAGCTGACATGCGAGTGACAACAAGCAAAGTAGAAACTGCAAGTTGGTGCTTGTATGGTTTGGTCTATAGCATAAACAAGACATACCAAGGCTCGATCACTTTCATATGCGCAACCAGGGAGTCATCCTCGGCATCCAGTGGTTCGATCTCGTCCGTTATGTCGAGGTACAAAGACGAGTCTTCCCTCCATCTGCTCTGGCGCGCCGCCGCCTGTCTCTGATTGGTCACGTGGTTCGACAACCAGGAATTACCGGCTCACCTGTTGGACATGCTAGTGGTAGATCTACGCAACAGGCACTAGATGCCTAGCGAACTAGATGCCTAGCGAACTAGATGCCTAGGCGAACAGTTATTATTATAATTATAATGCATGATCCTAGCTTGGCGAAGGACGTGTTGTGAATATCGACAAGTCTCAAAGTGCAGTGCAAATATGGCTAGGCACAAATCAAAGTCTTTTGTGCTGTAGGTTTTGGGTGCACTGACAGGCGATGGGATAAGTCTATCAATGGCGGTGGGATAAGTCTATCAATGGCGGTGGGATAAGTCTATCAATGGCGGTGGGATAAGTCTATCAATGGCGGTGGAAATTATGTTTGAGAAATAAGCGACAACATAAATGCAATAATAAATGATTTACGTGTGTGAATGTCATCCAGTTTTTAAAAAAATTGCCATTTCTGACCTATTCACTGACCTGACATCGCGCATGTGTGTGTGTATGTGTGTGTGTGTGTGTGTGTCTATATATATATATATATATATAGTCTTTTTTGTTACTTCTGTGTGTTAGCTGTGAGTAAAGAGCGTGAGATACGAATGTGTGTAGTTGATGTTGTAGACCTGTGTTTGACATAACGTCCTTTCTGGTCCAGCATGTTGCTGTTTGTATCGTACGTGCCAGGACTGGCACACAACTAACTTCTGATGTTTTGTCCAGGGCTTCCCTAGTGAGGTTGTGTGGCACACCCTGCAACCCTCGAGGCGACAGTCGCCACAGACGCTGTCCTCGTGCATCATTATAGTTTCTAACTGGCATATGGAGCAAAGGAGAGGTTAGTTCTCCGCTTGACTGGTGGTAGGGTTGACCACATCACTGACTGAGGAGAGATTAGTTCTTTGCTTGACTGGTGGCCGGGTTGACCAGATTACTGGGGAGAGATTAGTATCTCCGCTTGACAAGGTCTACGAATTATAGCTGACCAAGACACTTCACGTGGCGGCATAGGAAACAGGCTGCGCACGTCACTAGTGCTGTCTGCCCAAAGGATAGGGATCGCAATATGAAATAGAGATGCCACATTGGCCTATAAGTTGTCTAATTAAAACTGAATTTCCAATACCCTATCTGAAATTGTAGGGCAGGAATATCCTGTGTGATATTGTAGGGCAGAGATGTCCTGTGTGATATGTAGGGCAGGAATGTCCTGTGTGATATTATAGGGCTGGAATGTCCTGTGTGATATTGTAGGGCTGGGATGTCCTATGTGATATTTTAGGGGTGGGATGTACTCTCTTATATTGTAGGGCAGGGATGTCTTCTCTGATATTGTAGGGCAGGGATGTCCTCTCTGATATTGTAGGGCAGGGATGTCCTCTCTGATATTGTAGGGCAGGTATGTCCTGTGTGATATTGTAGGGCAGGGATGTCCTCTCTGATATTGTAGGACAGGGATGCCCAATTACAGATGCGTTGTTGCGATTGCTATTTCTCACGACCAGCTGTAAGTTTTATATTTTATAGACTTATTAAGACTGCTCTTGAACACAATGATTATGTTCACCAATGACCATGTCTTAAAAAATAGAAAGTTTCGTATAATGGCAGTCCTATGCAGAACATTAAATGGAAAGAACCCTGTCTGGATCCAAACGCTGATGATGAACAAAAGAAGCATATTGTAAACTTTGTCATTGCAAAATTGCGCCAAAGTTTAGCAGGCTTTCAACACATGGCGATTCAGGTAATCACGGGTTGAGTTTTCCTCACTAGAGCATGTGCAACTTATTGTACAAAAAAATTTCTGCAAACTGATGATAAACTATAGAGAATGGATATTTAAATATTCTGTCAGCACGGCCTACCGTATGTCAAACACAGAACTGACACTTGTGTGAAGTCGTGCACGCACAATGGGATGGGATAAAGGGAGGGTGTGTAAACACAGAACTGACACTTGTGTGAAGTCGTGCACGCACAATGGGATGGGAGGGGATAAAGGGAGGGTGTGTAAACACAGAACTGACACTTGTGTGAAGTCGTGCACGCACAATGGGATGGGAGGGGATAAAGGGAGGGTGTGTAAACACAGAACTGACACTTGTGTGAAGTCGTGCACGCACAATGGGATGAGAGGGGATAAAGGGAGGGTGTGTAAACACAGAACTGACACTTGTGTGAAGTCGTGCACGCACAATGGGATGGGAGGGGATAAAGGGAGGGTGTGTAAACACAGAACTGACACTTGTGTGAAGTCGTGCACGCACAATGGGATGGGATGTAAGGAGTGCAATTGAAAACATCAGGCTACATATCCCATCAGGCTACATATCCCATCAGGCTACATATCCCATCAGGCTACATATCCCATCAGGCTACATATCCCATCAGGCTACATATCCCATCAGGCTACATATCCCATCAGGCTACATATCCCACAGTGTGCCTAGTTTGTAAACTGCTTTTGTGCTCATTGATATTGTTGTTGTTTATAAAGCCAACAAATAGATTGGATTAGGAAACCAATATTTTTCCTGGTTTGGTTTGTATTCCCAACCTTTGTTTATCGTTTGTTAATGTTGTCATCGCAAGGAAAAATCTGGCACCCTTTGCAGACGTGGAACTGGTGACACGTGATATCTATCAATAATGTAAGTATATGTTGGAATAAATTTAATATATTGATAGCGTTAAGATATGTGACTGCTAATACTAGTAACTATCTTTGAAGTTATGACAACATTTGATCAAGTCATTGCGGTAATATGGCGCAGAAACGAATGGACAATCATGGATGTACATATAATACGCAAAAGATAAGAGCCATAAAGCGGAAGAACAAACGGGGAGATCATGTCATAATTGTGGTACAGAAATCCAAGCAGCCAAACTGATTGTTGAACATCAGCCTCAGTTAACAGCCTGTGGTATTCCTCACATCCTCGGCACGACAATCTCTCAAGTCCAGACAACAAAACAGACACATCCTCAGCCTCGGCACGACAATCTCTCTCAAGCCCAGACAACTAAACAGACACATCCTCAGCTTCGGCACGACAATCTCTCTCAAGCCCAGACAACTAAACAGACACATCCTCGGCACGACAATCTCTCAAGTCCAGACAACAAAACAGACACATCCTCGGCACGACAATCTCTCTCAAGTCCAGACAACAAAACAGACACATCCTCGGCACGACAATCTCTCTCAAGTCCAGACAACAAAACAGACACATCCTCGGCACGACAATCTCTCTCAAGTCCAGACAACAAAACAGACACATCCTCAGCCTCAGCACGCCAATATCTCTCAAGCTCAGACACCTAAACAGATGTAACAGAGTTACAGGGGTAGAAAGAGCCAAAAGCCAGGGAAGCCATGAAAATACCGTTAGTGGCACCCAAACATAACTTGAGAACCCGGCCCGAGAGTGTCAGTTCATTGAACGAGGCATGGTCCTCAACTATCAAACAATGCAAGTTGGGGCTGGCTGACCTTCTGTTCTCACGGTTTGAACTGGGAATCCCTGTCAACAAGCGGGCAGTCAGTGTTTGGAAAATAAGGCAGCCTTTCTTTGGGACACGCGAGTTCAAATAAAGTTGGTGGGAAATGAACTCAAGAAAGTAGAAGTCATTATCTAAAGCGGGGGAAACTTAGCATATAAGCTGGAGTGAGACAAAATTGAGGGATAAATCAGAAGCAGCAGAGACAGGGTGTCCTACCAGACAGTATAATGAGTAGCACTTAGTCTAGAACAAGTAGATAGTTAAAAGCTACATAAACTTAGCCAATCAGCGAAAATAGTTAGAAGCCACCGAAGCAGACCAACACGGAAAGGCAACGAGAGACCCCACACATGTAAGAATCTGTCTGTGTGTGATGTTCTGTTCAAGTCGTCGTCGCTAACATCTTGCTCGAGTGACCTGACTTCATTCTCGTCAGACGGAGACGTGTTGCTGCAACACGAAGTTGTCGTCCTAAGACGACCGTTGTGATTTGTGGGTTTCCTCGTCCTGACAACTACAGTAACACAACCACTGTCGTCTATCATAGACACGAGCACAGCCGCAGACACGAGCACAGCTGCAGACAGAGCACAGATATAGTCACCGACTGCCTTACGAGAGACGAGACAAGAGGACCAGTAGATATCCATTTTTGTGTAAGCTGAGAGGACAGATAGATGAGGATGGAGAAATCGTAGATAGACATCTTTTATATCAACGCACAGAGATAGGCAGTGAATAGAACAATTGCTAGATTCCGACCACGTGATGAGAACCCTGGGTCAAGTTTAGTACTAGAGTAAGATCTGTGCTACTTGCACGAACCTTTAGAAGTAATCTTAGTCAGTTAGAGAAGTGATAATAACCAACCATTAGAATTCATGAATAATTGGTGAACAGTATAATGTGATCGATGAGCCTAGTGATTTGATTTGATGTGCAGATTGTTTTACTTGTGTGAGAAGAATTGGTGGTATTTAATTTAGAGAGTTCAGGAAGATAGAGGTAGGGAAGATAGTGGTAAGGAAGATAGAGGTAGGGAAGATAGTGGTAAGGAAGATAGTGGTAGGGACGATAGTGGTAGGGAAGATAGTGGTAGGGAAGATAGTGGTAAGGAAGATAGATATAGGGAAGATAGTGGTAGGGAAGATAGTGGTAGGGAAGATAGTGGTAGGGAAGATAGTGGTAAGGAAGATGAAGATAGTGGTAAGGAAGATAGTGGTAGGGAAGATAGTGGTAAGGAAGATAGTGGCGAGGAAGATAGTGGTAAGGAAGATATGATAGAGAATACGTTAACCCTGTTATATAATATATTAAATGATACCGTAACTTAGGATATAAAATTATTGTTAAGACTGTTATACAGACACATCCTCGGCACGCCAATCTATCTCAAGTCCAGACAACTAAATGTTTTCTTCATTTAAACTTTAATTTTGATGTTCTTATATTTTAATTTTGGTGAACTGTTGTTTTTTTCTCAAATGGTTTCTACAAAAAATGTTTTAAGATAATATTTTATCCATTATTTCCGTCATCAATGTCCTTCTAAGAAACATTTGCGATGTGGCGTTGTTGACAGTATCGTGACTGTTGTTGAAAGTATCGTGAGTGCTGTTGACAGTATCGTGAGTGTTATTGAAAGTATCGTGAGTGCTGTTGACAGTATCGTGAGTGTTGTTGAAAGTATCGTGAGTGCTGTTGACAGTATCGTGAGTGTTGTTGACAGTATCGTGAGTGTTGTTGAAAGTATCGTGAGTGCTGTTGACAGTATCGTGAGTGCTGTTGACAGTATCGTGAGTGCTGTTGACAGTATCGTGAGTGTTGTTTGTATTTTTGTCTAAATCCCATCATTTACAAGTGTCCCAATATCAGGCTGACCAACAACAAGCGGAGCAAACAAAGAGAAGACGTAGGGAGAACATAACCACTGAAACATGGCAGTCATTTGATCAGCAGCTGGGCGGCCCCGTTTGTGGAGATGATGTATGTAAGCTGTCACATATGCGGCAGGACATACAATGAAAGATGGACTGACTTACATAACGTAGCTTAGGTGGGATTGCAGATTAATGTGAACAAAACAAAGGAAATGAACATAAATAACAAACAGAAAGACCTCCATAAAGCTGACTTACTCAAATCTATCAGATACGACTTACTTACTCAAATCTATCAGATACGACTTACTTACTCAGATCTGTCAGACATGGCTTACTCAGATCTATCAGACACGCGTGACTCAGATCTATCAGACACAACTTACTCAGATCTATCAGACACGACTTACTCAGATCTATCAGACACGACTTACTCAGATCTATCAGACACACCTGACTAACTGAAAGAATTAACAGAACATATGGTAGAGGCCAGATAATCGAACATGTAAAAGACCGTACGATCCAACAAATGACTTTCATTGCTGCACAAGTAGTAGTACCTTCTGTAATCGACCCTATTTGATTTAAGCTCATGAACAATTTCACCGCAACGTTTCCCTAGTCAAACCAAGATAGCAAACTGGAATGCCCGACAGTTATTGATGGTTCACACTGACAAAGCAACAAATACTTGTAAAGACTTTAATCTAGATGAAAGAGAAACATTTGAAGAATTCAAATAACGCTATTTCATTTATTTTAAAAGCCAGAGTTTCTCAAGTAAATGGGACGTCAAATGTCAATGACGCAGATTGTCTTCTGTTTGCATGTTGTTCATTTATTGTCCAAATGATTTCAACCCTGATTGTTTCATTTTAATCTGTAAATGTCAGCATGAACTGTCTTTCTGGACCATTGTTCCAAATTGTAAATGAGATAATGTGCACTGTTTGTGTTTGTACTCTCTCTCGCTCTTCTATTCATGCAATTGGCATTTATGACAAGGATCTGTGTTATAGAGATGATTGAATTGTTGAAAGTCTGTTATTCCTTTCACTTGATACAGTACAAATGTCAAACAGATCTTCTGTACGGGTCTGCTAGTAAGTTGAGTGGTTATTGTAATGGTGAAAACATTAACGGTATCATGACACGTTCAAATGTTTGGTAATTTGAAGTGGTCCTTGACGCACACAAAAATAAAGATCTCTTAATATTAAAGGGAGACTTCAATGCTAACGTGGGAGCAGACAAATTGGATTACGAACAGATTTTGAAATTCAAGGAGTTGGACAGGTGAACGAAAACGGAGAAATGTTTGCAGAGCTGTGTGTGCTGCACAAAATGGTAATTGGGGGAAGCATGTTTCTACACAAGAAGGTACATAAGGCCGCATGATCACGTGACGAAAGACAAGACTCGCTACATCTGTGCCAGCCAAGCGTTCAGAAAATAATGTTGGAATAAAGCGAGATGCAGACGCTATATCAGACCACCAAATGTTCTTGGAGATCTTTCAGGTGAAACTAAAAAAAAGTACCCAGTCCGTGGAGCAGGGAGAAGGACATTGTAAGTACATCTTTTACAGGACCAGGACAGGAGGACACCATTTAGCATACAACTGAATAACATATACCAAGTGCTACAAGAGGTGTGTGGTGACGAGGACATGGGCGTGTCAGACTAGAGAGATGTGTGGTGACGAAGACATGGGCGTGTCAGGCTAGAGAGGTGTGTGGTGACGAGGACATGGGCGTGTCAGGCTAGAGAGGTATGTGGTGACGAGGACATGGGCGTGTCAGACTAGAGAGGTGTGTGGGGACGAGGACATAGGCGTGTCAGACTAGAGAGATGTGAGACCAGGCTAAAGATATGTGGGACCAGGTCAGAGAGATGTGGGACCAGGTTAGAGAGATGTGGGACCAGGCTAGAGAGATGTGGGACCAGGCTAGAGATGGACCAGGCTAGAGAGATGTGGGACCAGGCTAGAGATGGACCAGGCTAGAGAGATGTGGGACCAGGCTAAAGAGATGTGGGACCAGGTCAGAGAGATGTGGGACCAGGTTAGAGAGATGTGGGACCAGACTAGAGAGATGTGGGACCAGGCTAGAGAGATGTGGGACCAGGCTAGAGAGATGTGGGACCAGGCTAGAGAGATGTGGGACCAGGCTAGAGAGATGTAGGACCAGGCTAGAAAGATGTGGGACCAGGCTGAAGAGACGTGGAATAAGACATGTGAAGAAACTGTAGGATTCAAGAGAAACCAACACAAGGAATGGATCACAACAGAGACATTACATAAAATAGAAGAAATGAAAAAGAAGAAAGCTATACTCAACAATTGCCGAACCCGAGCCACCAACGCAGACGCACAGAGTAATTATACTGTTACAGAGAAAGAGGTCAAGACATCTATAAGGAAAAATAAAAGGGAATACATTGATAAGCTGGCACAGGAGGGAGCAGAGAGGGGAAATATGAGAGATCTTTACTCATCAACAAATAAAATGGCAAATAAATATATACAGACAGACAAGCGAATCAAAGATAGAGATTTCAAGAATTTGACATCATGGGACGACAAACAGAACCCAATGGATGAGTATTTCAAAGAAACTGTAAGCAGACCTCCACCACAAAAATCATCAAACATCCTACCAGCAGAGGAGACCCTGAATTTGGACGTCAACACACCAAGTAAGATAGAAATCCAAAAGGCCATATCCAAACTCAAGAAAGTGAAAATGGCTGGACCAGATGGAATAGCAGCAGAAGCCATAACGGCAAATCTTGATAAGGCCACTGATACATTGCAAGGATTATTCCAGAAGATATGGGAAGAGGAGAGCGTGCCAACAGAATGGGAAGAGGAGAGCGTGCCAACAGAATGGGAAGAGGAGAGCGTGCCAACAGAATGGGAAGAGGAGAGCGTGCCAACAGAATGGACAGCAGACCATCTGATTCAACTGAATACGAAGGGAGATCTGGCAGATTGCAGCAATTATAGGGGGATTACATTGATGTCGGTGTCAGACAAGATATTCAACAGAATCATCTTGGACAGATTAAAAACTGAAGAAGACAAAAAGCTCAGCGGAACAGGCAGGATTTGGCCAGGGAAGATCACCAGACCATGCACCGATTATTGAGCTAGTATTACGCATCATAGCAGAACAAAGCATTGGATGGAGATCGTCCCTGAATTCAAAAGTTAAAGGCTCTGAGAAGGTGTTTGATAATGTGGATCGAAGTACTCTATGACAGCTGTTGGGACACTACAGGATTCCAGAGAAGTACATAACCCTCAGCTAGAATATGTACGAAGATGCAGTTAGTAGGGTGGTTGGTGTAGGAGTACTGACTGGCAGCTTCGGGTCCAAACAGGAATGAGACAGGGATGAGACAGGGATGAGACAGGGATGAGACAGGGATGAGACAGGAATGAGACAGGAATGAGACATTGATGAGACATGGATGAGACAGGGATGAGACAGGAATGAGACAGGGATGAGACAGGGATGAGACAGGGATGAGACAGGAATGAGACAGGGATGAGACAGGAATGAGACATTGATGTGACAGGGATGAGACATTGATGAGACAGGGATGTGACAGGGATGAGACAGGGATGAGACATTGATGAGACATGGACGAGACATGGATGAGACATGGATGAGACAGGGATGAGACAGGGATGAGACATGGATGAGACAGGGATGAGACAGGGATGAGACAGGGATGCCTGAAGCAAGAGAAGCGTTGTGCTTCCATTGATTGATTAAATATGGTTGACTACTGGATCGAATTATTGTTTGTGGCATGACGGCAGGTGGTTAACTATGTCCGTACAGGGAGTTGGGGGCAGTCTGTGACCGTACAGGGAACTACTGTACATGTCTGTGACCTTGTTGGTGTCCGAGTGGGGAACTATCTAAGGACTGTACATGTCTGTTACCTTGTTGGTGTCCGAGTGGAGAACTATCTAAGAGATGTACATGTCTGTGATCTTGTTGGTGTCCGAGTGGGGAACTATCTAAGGACTGTACATGTCTGTGACCTTATTTCTGCCTGAGTTTACTAACGATGAGGGATTCTAATATTTCAGATGGAACAATTCGAGTCGGCACAACGACCCCTGACCCCATGAAGTCCATCGGAGACCAGAATCCGTCCTATATCCGGCTGTCCAGCTTGCTGAACTGTTCCAATGTGCAGCTCTTTCCTCATGAGTATTCTGTGACGGGACAAGATGGTGGCCTAACACTAACATGGGGAGCGACGTTACCTAGCAACAGGTACATCAGGGACCTAGAACTGAACGTGACAATTTGCCTGCCAGATTTCCTGCAGAAGCTTGACCAGAATAGAAAGACGAGGTCTCCAACAGAAGAAACTTTGGCTATTGTGTTGCTGACTATTTCTTTGTTGTGTTTGCTCGTCTGCTTTGTTGTATTTTTATTATTTTCAGTTCTGAGATCACTGCCTGGCAAGAACAACATGGTTCTGGTAGTTAGTTTGTTTTCCTCTCAGATCTCATTGCTGATTGGTTTGCTGGTGGATGACGCAAGCAGATTATGTGCAGTGACCGCAATTGCTGTCCACTACTTCACTCTCTGCGTCTTCTGCTCGCTCATCGTCTGCTCCTTCCACGTCTACAACATGTTCACAACCATGCATCTGTCCAGGGATCTGAGAAGAGACCGCAGGTTCATCATTTCGTACTGTTGTTTCACTTTTTGTGCTCCTGTAGCCATAGTTGGAGCAGTCGTAGCTGTCCATGCCTCCCACAATGCAAGCTGGCGAACTTTCGGTTATGGCGGGGGCTCGCCATGTCTATTCTCGTCTTCCTTATCATTGTGGCTGGCCCTGTTTCTGCCTGTAGTGGCATCCCTAATGATTGCCTCTGTTCTGTTTTGTTTAACATCTAACAGCCTCCATCATAACACCGATATAGAAACGAACAGAACGGACGAGAAACACGTCAACTTTTACTTTAGAGCTTCACTTCTGATCTCACTGACTTGGGTTATCGGTGTCTCTGGGATCGTCACAGGAGTTAGCCCACTCAGGATCACTTTTATCATCCTTCAAAGCCTTGTTGGAATATACGTGTTTGTGTCTCTTGTTTTAACGCCAAGAGTTACCAGACTCTTATCAGGCTCTTGTTGTCAGAGCAGACGACACGCCAGGGGCAGGACTTCCTTGAACATGAAAATGGCTTCATCTAACGACTGTCAAGTTAAGCCTCCTTGTATCCAAGCCACCGGGTATAAGAGACGGGACCCAAACGTGCCAGGCAGTGACTCCCGGCGGAATCCCTTAGAGCGATACACCAAGAGAAGCGATTGGATGGAATCTGTAATATGAGCTGGATAAACTAAGTGGGATCTGCATTCCTCACATTACATATTGGCGTGTGTTCACACGATTCTCTGGACATACCTTCACATCTATAATCTAAGTGTGTTCACACCATTCTCTGGACATACCTTCACATCCATAATCTAAGTGTGTTCACACGATTCTCTGGACATACCTTCACATCCATAATCTAAGTGTGTTCACACCATTCTCTGGACATACCTTCACATCCATAATCTAAGTGTGTTCACACCATTCTCTGGACATACCTTCACATCCATAATCTAAGTGTGTTCACACGATTCTCTGGACATACCTTCACATCCATAATCTAAGCGTGTTCTCGTGATTCTCTGGATATACCTTCACATCCATAATCTAAGTGTGTTCACACGATTCTCTGGACATGCCTTCACATCCATAATCTAAGCGTGTTCTCGTGATTCTCTGGACATACCTTCACATCCATAATCTAAGTCTGTTCACACGATTCTCTGGACATACCTTCACATCCATAATTTAAGCGCGTTCTCGTGATTCTCTGGACATACCTTCGAATCCATAATCTAATTGTGTTCACACGATTCTCTGGACCTAACTTCGGATCCAAAATCTAAGTGTGTTCACACGATTCTCTGGACATACCTTCACATCCATAATCTAAGCGCGTTCTCGTGATTCTCTGTGCCATCTTCACAACTTTTGTTTCACGACAGCCTCGAAGATTAGAACTGTTAATTCCCGAATATTTCACGAACATTGCTTGATGAAACTGTTTGTCATGTGTGTTCAGGCATCCACTTCACCATTGGGCATGATCAGTTCAAGACGTACAATTTCAAATCACTGTATTTATGCTATGTATATATATATATATATATATATATATATATATATATAGGGAGAGAGAGAGAGAGAGAGTGA
Source organism: Ariolimax columbianus (assembly GCA_036924085.1). NCBI lineage: Eukaryota > Metazoa > Mollusca > Gastropoda > Stylommatophora > Arionidae > Ariolimax > Ariolimax columbianus. Next base: position 103,554,147 of record JAVGWX010000007.1, on the reverse strand, counting down.
GAGAGAGAGAGTGAATGAGAGACTGAGCGGCAGAGGGAGAGACAGAGAGAGAGTGGGTGAGTGAGAGAATGAGCACGATCAATTAAGTAGTTATATGCAATCGGAAACAAATAACCAACAGAAAAGACAGTGAAGTAATAAACACCGGACCTCCAGATGACTGAGACGCCTTGCCACAAGAGAGAGAGATGAATTGGGCTAAGGCACTAGATGATGTGACGGCTAGCAAGTAATCGATTCTATAAATATGTCCAGATTGAACTCTGCCTATATTCGATAGTCGCAAGTATTGTATGTCGATATGCCAAGTTTGACACCCTTTCTATGGTGTTACGATACACTACTCAAGCTATTCGATTCTGTGCTTGATACTCTATACTACAGTACACTTGTATGTATTTATGTGCAAGCATTTTGGTACACCTACGTATTTATGTGCGTGTATTTTTTCCCGTCCAAAAAGCCTGGACACATTTCTCTAACATCAATTATTCTCAACATCATACAAAATAATTAAAAATAAACAGAAAAAATTAAAGAAAAGATAATGAATATTCACCACTGAACAAAATCCAAATGATCGGATTTAGCTTTTTCAAATTTCAAGTTGGCATCTCTGGATATAATGTACTTTGTTGAAATAGTCCTGAACAACTGAGCATAAATGTCGCTAGCACTACACTATATACTCTTTAAATGGTATTGCCAGTTGCATCAAACATAGTATCTTCTACATTTGAAAGAAAAACAATTATTTGTTTATAAAATAAGATAAAATAAATGTGTAAAAACTGAAGTTGGCCAAAAGATGTAATTCTATAATGGTTTTTTTTTTCTCCATTTTTGTATAAAGGCTAGATTGTCGGAAATCCGTTATAACTGTTTTCTTTTCATTTTGTGAACAATCAGCCATATATGGCCGGGATTTTGTTTAGTTGACAACACTAAAACAACATGCAACATTTGAGGAACATATGGTAGCATAAACAAGGACGAGATAATTGGTAGGCGAGTTAAGGTCACGAGTTGAACAGGCGTCAGCAACAGAACATACACATCGCGATAAGAAAGTTAGCAAGCTGGCAGCTATAAGGGCACAACACATGCAGTGGGGGCGAAGCTGGCAGCTATAAAGGCACAGCACATGCAGTGGGGGCGAGGCTGACTGCTATAAGGGCACAACACATACAGTGTGGGTAAGGCGGAAGGAATTACCAAGCTATTAGAACTAATTCGTTAGTGAATAATGAAGTAAAGTGAATCACAGGTTGGAGCGAACAGCCACCATTTGTAATCAGCCAGACTTGGTCCCCGTGGCGCAGTTTATGGTTTACAAGATGTAACTGAGGTCAGTTGTTACAAGTGTCTGTCGACCTACCTATACACACACATACACACAACACACACAACACACACACACCCAAGACATGCACACACACAAGACACACACACACACACACAAGACACACATACAAGACATGTACACACAAAAGACACACATACACACAAGACACACACACAAGACATACACAAGACACACACACACAACACACACACACACACAAGACACACACACACAAGACACACACAACACACACACAAGACACAAACACACAAGACATACACACAACACACGCACACAAAACACACACATACAAGACACACATAAGACACACACACAACACACACACAAGACACACACACTCACAAGAAACACAGACACAAGACACACACACAAGACACACACAAGACACACACACAAGACACACACACACAAGACACACACACACAAGAGACACACACACAAGACACACACACACAAGACACACACAAAACACACACACACAGACAAGACAGACACACAACACACACACAAGACACACACAAGACACAAACAAGAAACACATACACAAGAAACACACACACAACACACACACACATGACACACACACACAACACACACAAGAAAAACACACACAACACACACACACACGAGACACACACACACACACAAGACACACACAAGACACACACAAAACACACACAAAACACACACACACACAAGACAAACACACACAACACACACAAGACACAAGACACACACAAAACACACACACACAAGACACACACAACACACACAGCACACACACACACACATACACAAGACAAACACACACAACACATACACACAAGACAAACACACACAACACACACACACAAGACACACACACATACCTACAGCCACGTATGAAGACTTGCTGCGTCTGGTGCAGAGTGGCTGTTTTCAAATGTGTGATGTGACGTTTGTTTACATATGTGTGATGTGACGTTTGTTTACATATGTGTGATGTGACGTTTGTTTACATATGTGTGATGTGAATAAATATGTGCTAATGAACACATACGGATGTTGCTGTTGTTACTGATGTTGTTGAATGCCCACAATGAATATGTTTATTCTTTTGTGCACCTTGAAAAGGGAGTTATGTAGGGGAGGTAGAGGAGTCCATGTTTTCACTGGGGTTGCTCTATCTAGATTGTTACCACATGTATTCATATCATTCGCGACCATACACAGCAAATAACATGTCAAACGGCAGGTAATAGATTTATTACATGAATATCAACAAAACCAACATTTAGCAAACAGCAAACAACAAAATCAATATTATTAATGAACATGCACAATATTATTAATATCTTCGCAGAGGTTGTAAGCAATAGGTTTTGAATATTGCCCCCAACTAATCCAACCCAGTTCTAGTCGCACACTTTCCTCCCCTTATCTGCACCCTCAACAATCAACAAACTCGTCCTCACGATCAGATTACGTACATATTACGAATCTGTACGCTCACATATAATCAGTTCACGTATTCAGGCAATCTGTACACTCGTGTAACAATTCAGAACATACACCGTCCACGAGGTGTCCTGCACGTACAACACTCACCCAGATCTCTTCTAGTCACGAGGTGTCAAACACACACCTTGAAGAGCGACTGATCAAGACTCAAACGCATATGCTGGTTCAGCCACCCTGAAATTCATTCTTTTACTCTAACATTAGTAAAACAGCCTATCAATCGCTTTATAAAGTCGGCAAGCTAACCAGACCTCTAGCTAAATTATGTCTCTCTCTGTCTCTCTCTCTCTCTCTCTCTTTCTCTTCATGGCAGTCTGCTTGAGTTAAACTTTGTCTAGTATTGAATAGTCTCAAGCTGTCCAATGGTCATCTGTGTGATGTCTGACCCAGCCATCCTCTAGTTTGGATCTACCTCCATTTAGTTGTTATTGGCACGAATCAATCTTCATGTCACTAAAAATGCAGCAGCAAGACCTGCTGGCCTACGTCTGTCACTAACCCCCCACTACTCAAATCGGAACGCCAGAGTGGTCAGATCCTATCACTTCCCTGTTTTCCTTTGTCGACTTAGTGTCAAGACGGAGAGTGACCTTGGCGTAGTGTCGAGACGGAGAGTGACCTTGGCGTAGTGTCGAGACGGTGAAGGACCTTGGCGTAGTGTTGAGACGGAGAATGACTTTGGCACACATTCAGATACCTCTGTTTTCAGAGTCGCAAACCACATCACCCCTGCCCAAAACGATCTTGCTCCGGCTGGAACTGTTACATGGGCTGCAGTAGCCTTCTTCATATCCCGAGCACGCCGGTGAAGAGGGACCAGTAAATACCTGGTAAATATCTGAGTAAATATCTGAGTAAATATCTGAGTAAACATCTGAGTAAATATCTGAGTAAATATCTGAGTAAATATCTGAGTAAATATCTGAGTAAAAATTACCAAGTATGCATAAATACATGTGTAGCAGATGTGGGGTTTACTGGAGCTATTGGAGATTTCCAGCTAACAGCCAATTCTTGTTTGAATAGCAACTGAAACAGGATTTTGGACAATTGACAACAAGGGTCTCAAAGTACCCCTAAGGTAGAATAACGAGACGGTTAGTGGTCCAAGGATCGACCGCTGTAATCCTATGCAAGTCATTTTCTATATCCTTTAGTACAAGTAGAATGTGCAAAACTAAAATGTCAACTCTTGTCTGGCCTTAATTATTCATAGTCCGGGCCACATTCACTATATGATACTTGAACACATATCAAGTCCGGGCCACATTCACTATATGATACTTGAACACATATCAAGTCCGGGCCACATTCACTATTTGATACTTGAACACATATCAAGTCCGGGCCACATTCACTATATGATACTTGAACACATATCAAGTCCGGGCCACATTCACTATATGATACTTGAACACATATCAAGTCCGGGCCACATTCACTATTTGATACTTGAACACATATCAAGTCCGGGCCACATTCACTATATGATACTTGAACACATATCAAGTCCGGGCCACATTCACTATATGATACTTGAACACATATCAAGTCCGGGCCACATTCACTATATGATACTTGAACACATATCAAGTCCGGGCCACATTCACTATATGATACTTGAACACATATCAAGTCCGGGCCACATTCACTATATGATACTTGAACACATATCAAGTCCGGGCCACATTCACTATATGATACTTGAACACATATCAAGTCCGGGCCACATTCACTATATGATACTTGAACACATATCAAGTCCGGGCCACATTCACTATATGATACTTGAACACATATCAAGTCCGGGCCACATTCACTATATGATACTTGAACACATATCAAGTCCGGGCCACATTCACTATATGATACTTGAACACATATCAAGTCCGGGCCACATTCACTATATGATACTTGAACACACATCAAGTCACGGGCCACATTCACTATATGATACTTGAACACACATCAAGTCACGGGCCACATTCACTATATGATACTTGAACACATATCAAGTCCGGGCCACATTCACTATATGATAGTTGAACACATATCAAGTCACGGGCCACATTCACTATATGATACTTGAACACATATCAAGTCCGGGCCACATTCACTATATGATACTTGAACACATATCAAGTCACAGTTCACATTCACTATATGATACTTGAACACATATCAAGTCCGGGCCACATTCATTATATGATACTTGAACACATATCAAGTCCGGGCCACATTCACTATATGATACATGAACACATATCAAGTCCGGGCCACATTCACTATATGATACTTGAACACATATCAAGTCCGGGCCACATTCACTATATGATACATGAACACATATCAAGTCCGGGCCACATTCACTATATGATACTTGAACACATATCAAGTCCGGGCCACATTCACTATATGATACATGAACACATATCAAGTCCGGGCCACATTCACTATATGATACATGAACACATATCAAGTCCGGGCCACATTCACTATATGATACATGAACACATATCAAGTCCGGGCCACATTCACTATTTGATACTTGAACACATATCAAGTCACGGGCCACATTCACTATTTGATACTTGAACACAAATCAAGTTACGGGCCACATTCACTATTTGATACTTGAACACATATCAAGTCACGGGCCACATTCACTATATGATACTTGAACACATATCAAGTCACGGGCCACATTCACTATATGATACTTGAACACATATCAAGTCACGGGCCACATTCACTCTTTGATAGTTGAACACATATCAAGTCACGGGCCACATTCACTATTTGATACTTGAACACATATCAAGTCACGGGCCACATTCACAATTTGAATACTTGAACACATATCAAGTCACGGGCCACATTAACTATTTGATACTTGAACACATATCAAGTCACTGGCCTCATTCACAAATTGATACTTGAAGACATATCAAGTCACGGGCCACATTCACTATTTGATACTTGAACACATATCAAGTCACGGGCCACATTCACTCTTTGATAGTTGAACACATATCAAGTCACAGGCCACATTCACAATTTGATACTTGAACACATATCATTACACGGGCCCCATTCACAATTTGAATACTTAAACACATATCAAGTCACTGGCCACATTCACTATATGATACTTAAAGACATATAAAGTCACGGGCCACATTCATTATTTGATACTTGAACACATATCAAGTCACGGGCCACATTCACAATTTGATACTTGAACACATATCAAGTCCGGGCCACATTGACTATTTGATACTTGAAAATATATCAAGTCACGGGCCACATTTACTGTTTGATACTTGAACGCATATCAAGTCCGGGCCACATTCACTATTTGATACTTGAACACATATCAAGTCACGGGCCACATTCACTATATGATACTTGAACACATATCAAGTCACGGGCCACATTCACTATATGATACTTAAACACATATCAAGTCCGGGCCACATTCACTATATGATACTTAAACACATATCAAGTCACGGGCCACATTCACTCTTTGATAGTTGAACACATATAAGGTCACGGGCCACATTCACTATATGATACTTGAACAAATATCAAGTCCGGGCCACATTCACTATTTGTTACTTAAACACATATCAAGTCCGTCCACATTTACTATTTGATACTTGAACACATATCAAATCACGGGCCACATTCACAATTTGATACTTGAACACATATCATGTCACGGGCCACATTCACTATATGATACTTGAACACATATCAAGTCCGGGCCACATTCACTATATGATACTTGAACACATATCAAGTCACGGGCCACATTCACTATTTGATACTTGAACACATATCAAGTCACGGGCCACATTCACGATTTGATACTTTAACACAAATCAAGTTACGGGCCACATTCACTATATGATACTTAAACACATATCAAGTCCGGGCCACATTCACTATATGATAATTGAACACATGTGAAGTCACAGGCCAAATTCACTATTTGATACTTGAACACGTATCAAGTCCGGGCCACATTTACTATTTGATACTTGAACACATATCAAGTCACGGGCCACATTCACGATTTTATACTTTAACACATATCATGTCCGGGCCACATTCACTATTTTATACTTGAACACATATAATGTCACGGGCCACATTAACTATTTCATACTTGAACACATATCAATTCACGGGCCACATTCACTATATGATACTTGAACATATATCAAGTCACGGGCCACATTCACTATATGATACTTAAACACATATAAAGTCACGGGCCACATTCACAATTTGATACTTGAACACATATCAAGTCCGGGCCACATTCACTATTTTATACTTGAACATATATCAAGTCACGGGCCACATTTACTGTTTGATACTTGAACACATATCAAGTCCGGGCCACATTCACTATTTGATACTTGAACACATATCAAGTCCAGGCCACATTCACCATTTGATACTTAAACACATATCAAGTCCAAGTTACATTCACTATATGATACTGGAACACATATCAAGTTCGGGCCACATTCACCATTTGATACTTAAACACATATCAAGTCCGGGTTACATTCACTATATGATACTTGAACACATATCAAGTCCGGGCCACATTCACCCTTTGATACTTAAACACATATCAAGTCCGGGCCACATTCCCTATTTGATACTTGAACACATATCTAGTCCGGGCCACATTCACCATTTGATACTTAAACACATATCAAGTCCAGGCCACATTCACTATATGATACTTAAACACAAATCAAGTCACGGGCCTCATTCGCTATATGATACTTGAACACATATCAAGTCACGGGCCACATTCACTATATGATACTTGAACACATATCAAGTCACAGTTCACATTCACTATATGATACTTGAACACATATCAAGTCCGGGCCACATTCACTATATGATACTTGAACACATATCAAGTCCGGGCCACATTCACTATTTAATACTTAAACACAAATCAAGTTACGGGCCACATTCACAATTTGATACTTGAACACAGATCAAGTCACGGGCCACATTCACTATATGATACATGAACACATATCAAGTCACGGGCCACATTCACTATATGATACATGAACACATATCAAGTCACGGGCCACATTCACTATATGATACATGAACACATATAAAGTCACAGGCCACATTCACTATATGATACATGAACACATATCAGGTCCGGGCCACATTCACTATTTGATACTTGAACACATATCAAGTCACGGGCCACGTTCACTATTTGATATTTGAACACAAATCAAGTTACGGGCCACATTCACTATTTGATACTTGAACACATATCAAGTCACGGGCCACATTCACTATATGATACATGAACACATATAAAGTCACAGGCCACATTCACTATATGATACATGAACACATATCAGGTCCGGGCCACATTCACTATTTGATACTTGAACACATATCAAGTCACGGGCCACATTCACTATTTGATACTTGAACACAAATCAAGTTACGGTCCACATTCACTATTTGATACTTGAACACATATCAAGTCACGGGCCACATTCACTATATGATACCTGAACACATATCAAGTCACGGGCCACATTCACTCTTTGATAGTTGAACACATATCAAGTCACGGGCCACATTCACTATTTGATACTTGAACACATATCAAGTCACGGGCCACATTCACAATTTGAATACTTGAACACATATCAAGTCACGGGCCACATTAACTATTTGATACTTGAACACATATCAAGTCACTGGCCTCATTCACAAATTGATACTTGAACACATATCAAGTCACGGGCCACATTCACTATTTGATACTTGAACACATATCAAGTCACGGGCCACATTCACTCTTTGATAGTTGAACACATATCAAGTCACAGGCCACATTCACAATTTGATACTTGAACACATATCATTATACGGGCCCCATTCACAATTTGAATACTTAAACACATATCAAGTCACTGGCCACATTCACTATATGATACTTGAACACATCAAGTCCGCACCACATTTACTGTTTGATACTTGAACACATATCAATTCCGGGCCACATTCACTATTTGTTAGTTAAACACATATCAAGTCCGTCCCCATTCACTATATGATCCTTGAACACATATCAAGTAACGGGCCACATTCACTAAATGATACTTGAACACATATCAAGTCACGGGCCACATTCACAATTTGATACTTGAACACATATCAAGTCCGGGCCACATTCACTATATGATACTTGAACACATATCAAGTCACGGGCCACATTCACTCTTTGATAGTTGAACACATATCAAATCACGGGCCACATTCACTATTTGATACTTGAACACATATCAAATCACGGGCCACATTCACAATTTGATACTTGAGCACATATCATGTCACGGGCCACATTCACTATATGATACTTAAACACATATCAAGTCCGGGCCACATTCACTATATGATACTTGAACACATATCAAGTCACGGGCCACATTCACTATTTTATACTTGAACACATTTAAAGTCACGGGCCACATTCACTATTTGATACTTGAACACATATCAAGTCACGGGCCACATTCACAATTTGATACTTGAACACATATTAAGTCCGGGCCACATTGACTATTTGATACTTGAAAATATATCAAGTCACGGGCCACATTTACTGTTTGATACTTGAACACATATCAAGTCCCGGCCACATTCACTATTTGATACTTGAACACATATCAAGTCACGGGCCACATTCACTATATGATACTTGAACACATATCAAGTCACGGGCCACATTCACTATATGATACTTGAACACATATCAAGTCCGGGCCACATTCACTATATGATACTTAAACACATATCAAGTCACGGGCCACATTCACTATTTGATACTTGAACACATATCAAGTCACGGGCCACATTCACGATTTGCTACTTTAACACAAATCAAGTTACGGGCCACATTCACTATATGATACTTTAACACATATCAAGTCCGGGCCACATTCACTATATGATAATTGAACACATGTGAAGTCACAGGCCAAATTCACTATTTGATACTTGAACACGTATCAAGTCCGAGCCACATTTACTATTTGATACTTGAACACATATCAAGTCACGGGCCACATTCACGATTTGATACTTTAACACATATCATGTCTGGGCCACATTCACTATTTTATACTTGAACACATATAATGTCACGGGCCACATTAACTATTTGATACTTAAACACATATCAATTCACGGGCCACATTCACTATATGATACTTGAACATATATCAAGTCACGGGCCACATTCACTATATGATACTTAAACACATATAAAGTCACGGGCCCCATTCATTATTTGATACTTGAACACATATCAAGTCACGGGCCACATTCACAATTTGATACTTGAACACATATAAAGTCATGGGCCACATTCATTATTTGATACTTAAACACATATCAAATCACGGGCCACATTCACAATTTGATACTTGAACACATATCAAGTAACGGGCCACATTCACTCTTTGATAGTTGAACACATATCAAATCACCGGCCACATTCACTATTTGATACTTGAACACATATCAAATCACGGGCCAGTTTCACTATATGATACTAGAACACATATCAAGTCCGGGCCACATTCACTATATGATACTTGAACACATATCAAGTCACAGCCCACATTCACTGTTTGATACTTAACACATATCAAGTCACGGGCCCCATTCACTAATTAATACTTGAACACAAATCAAGTTACGGGCCACATTCACTATATGATACTTTAACACATATAAAGTCACGGGCCACATTCACTATTTGATACTTGAACACATGTCAATTCACGGGCCACATTCACTATATGATACTTGAACATATATCAAGCCCGGGCCCACATTCACTATATGATACTTAAACACATATAAAGTCACGGGCCACATTCATTATTTGATACTTGAAAACATATTAAGTCACGGGCCACATTCACAATTTGATACTTGAACACATATCAAGTCCAGGCCACATTGACTATTTGATACTTGAACATATATCAAGTCACGGGCCACATTTACTCTTTGATACTTGAACACATATCAAGTCCGGGCCACATTCACTTTTTTATACTTGAACACATATCAAGTCCGGGCCACATTCAACATTTGATACTTAAACACATATCAAGTCCGGGTTACATTCATTATTTGATACTTGAACACATATCAAGTCACGGGCAAAATTCATTATTTGATACTTGAATACATATCAAGTCACGGCCCACATTCATTATTTGATACTTGAACACATATCAAGTCACGGGCCACATTCATTATTTAATACTTGAACACATATCAAGTCACGGGCAAAATTCACAATTTGATACTTCAACACATATCAAGTCCGGGCCAAATATACAATTTGATACTTGAACACATATAAAGTCACGGGCCACATTCACTATTTGATACTTAAACACATATTAAGTCCTGGCCACCTTCACTATATGATCCTTGAACACATATCAAGTCACGGGCCACATTCACTAAATGATACTTGAACACATTTCAATTCACGGGCCACATTCACTATATGATAATTGAACACATATCAAGTCACGGGCCACATTCACTATATGATACTTGAACACATATCAAGTCACGGGCCACATTCACTATATGATACTTGAACACAAATCAAGACACGGGCCACATTCACTATATGATACTTGAACACATATCAAGTCACGGGCCACATTCACTATATGATACTTGAACACATATCAAGTCACGGGCCACATTCACTATATGATACTTAAACACAAATCAAGTCCGGGCCACATTCACTATTTGATACTTGAACACATATCAAGACAGGGGCCACATTCATTATATGATACTTGAACACATATCAAGTCACGGGCCACATTTACTGTTTGATACTTGAACACATATCAAGTACAGGCCACATTCACTATTTGATACTTGAACACATATCAAGTCACGGGCCACATTCATTATTTGATACTTGAACGCATATCAAGTCTCACGCCCCATTCACATTTTGATACTTGAACACATTTCCAAGTCCGGGCCACATTCACATATATGATACTTGAACACATATCAAGTCAAGGGCCACATTCACTATATGATACTTGAACACATATCAAGTCACGGGCCACATTCACTATTTGATACTTGAACACATATCAAGTTTGGGCCACATTAACTATTTGATACTTGAACACATATCAAGTCACGGGCCACATTCACTATATTATACTTTAACACATATCAAGTCTGGGCCACATTCACTATTTTATACTGGAACACATGTCAATTCACGGGCCACATTAACTATATGACACTTGAACACATATCAAGTCACGGGCCACATTCACTATTTGATACTTGAACACATATCAAGTCACGGGCCACATTCACAATTAGATATTTGAACACATATCAAGTCCGGGCCACATTGACTATTTGATACTTGAACACATATCAAGTCACGGGCCACATTTACTGTTTGATACTTAAACACATATCAAGTCCGGGCTACATTCACTATTTGATACTTAAACACATATCAAGTCACGGGCCACATTCACTATTTGATACTTGAACACATATCAAGTCACGGGCCACATTCACAATTTGATACTTGAACACATATCAAGTCCGGGCCACATTCACTATTTGATCCTTGAACACATATCAAGTCCGGGCCACATTCACTATTTGATACTTGAACACATATCAAGTCACGGGCCACATTCACTCTTTGATAGTTTAACACATATCAAATCACGGGCCACATTCACTATATGATACTTGAACACATATCAAGTCACGGGCCACATTCACTATTTGATACTTGAACACATATCAAGGCCACATTCACTATTTGATACTTGAACACATATCAAATCACGGGCCACATTCACTATTTGATACTTGAACACATATCAAGGCCACATTCACTATTTGGTACTTGAACACATATCAAATCACGGGCCATATTCACAATTTGATACTTGAACACATATCAAGTCACGGGCCACATTCACTATATGATACTTGAACACATATCAAGTCACGGGCCACATTCACTATATGATACTTGAACACATATCAAGTCACGGGCCACATTCACTATATGATACTTGAACACATATCAAGTCACGGGCCACATTCGCTATATGATACTTGAACACATATCAAGTTACGGGCCACATTCACTATATGATACTTGAACACATATCAAGTCACGGGCCACATTCACTTTATGATACTTGAACACAAATCAAGTCACGGGCCACATTCACTATATGATACTTGAACACATATCAAGTCACGGGCCACATTCACTATATGATACTTGAACACAAATCAAGTCCGGGCCACCTTCACTATTTGATACTTGAACACATATCAAGACACGGGCCACATTCACTATATGATACTTGAACACATATCAAGTCACGGGCCACATTTACTGTTTGATACTTCAACACATATCAAGTCCAGGCCACATTCACTATTTGATACTTGAACACATATCAAGTCACCGGCCACATTCATTATTTGATACTTGAACGCATATCAAGTCTCTCGCCACATTCACATTTTGATACTTGAACACATTTCCAAGTCCGAGCCACATTAACATATATGATACTTGAACACATATCAAGTCAAGGGCCACATTCACTATATGATACTTGAACACATATCAAGTCACGGGCCACATTCACTATATGATACTTGAACACATATAAAGTCCGGGCCACATTCACTATTTGATACTTGAACACATATCAAGTCACGGGCCACATTCACTCTTTGATAGTTGAACACATATCAAATCACGGGCCACATTCACTATTTGATACTTGAATACATATCAAGTCCGGGCCACATTCACTATTTGATACTTGAACACATATCAAGTCACGGGCCACATTCACTATATTATGCTTTAACACATATCAAGTCTGCGCCACATTCACTATTTTGTACTGGAACACATGTCAATTCACGGGCCACATTCACTATATGACACTTGAACACATATCAAGTCACGGGCCACATTCACTATTTGATACTTGAACACATATCAAGTCACGGGCCACATTCACAATTTGATATTTGAACACATATCAAGTCCGGGCCACATTGACTATTTGATACTTGAACACATATCAAGTCACGGGCCACATTTACTGTTTGATACTTAAACACATATCAAGTCCGGGCTACATTCACTATTTGATACTTAAACACATATCAAGTCACGGGCCACATTCACTATTTGATACTTGAACACATATCAAGTCACGGGCCACATTCACAATTTGATACTTGAACACATATCAAGTCCGGGCCACATTGACTATTTGATACTTTAACACATATCAAGTCACGGGCCACATTTACTGTTTGATACTTAAACACATATCAAGTCCGGGCCACATTCACAATTTGATACTTGAACACATATCAAGTCCGGGCCACATTCACTATTTGATACTTGAACACATATCAAGTCACGGGCCACATTCACTATTTGATAGTTTAACACATATCAAATCACGGGCCACATTCACTATATGATACTTGAACACATATCAAGTCACGGGCCACATTCACTATCTGATACTTGAACACATATCAAGGCCACATTCACTATTTGATACTTGAACACATATCAAATCACGGGCCACATTCACTATTTGATACTTGAACACATATCAAGGCCACATTCACTATTTGATACTTAAAGACATATAAAGTCACGGGCCATATTCACAATTTAATATTTGAACACATATCAAGTCACGGGCCACATTCACTATATGATACTTGAACACATATCAAGTCACGGGCCACATTCACTATATGATACTTTAACACATATCAAGTCACGGGCCACATTCGCTATATGATACTTGAACACATATCAAGTTACGGGCCACATTCACTATATGATACTTGAACACATATCAAGTCACGGGCCACATTCACAATTAGATATTTGAACACATATCAAGTCCGGGCCACATTGACTATTTGATACTTGAACACATATCAAGTCACGGGCCACATTTACTGTTTGATACTTAAACACATATCAAGTCCGGGCTACATTCACTATTTGATACTTAAACACATATCAAGTCACGGGCCACATTCACTATTTGATACTTGAACACATATCAAGTCACGGGCCACATTCACAATTTGATACTTGAACACATATCAAGTCCGGGCCACATTCACTATTTGATCCTTGAACACATATCAAGTCCGGGCCACATTCACTATTTGATACTTGAACACATATCAAGTCACGGGCCACATTCACTCTTTGATAGTTTAACACATATCAAATCACGGGCCACATTCACTATATGATACTTGAACACATATCAAGTCACGGGCCACATTCACTATTTGATACTTGAACACATATCAAGGCCACATTCACTATTTGATACTTGAACACATATCAAATCACGGGCCACATTCACTATTTGATACTTGAACACATATCAAGGCCACATTCACTATTTGGTACTTGAACACATATCAAATCACGGGCCATATTCACAATTTGATACTTGAACACATATCAAGTCACGAGCCACATTCACTATATGATACTTGAACACATATCAAGTCACGGGCCACATTCACTATATGATACTTGAACACATATCAAGTCACGGGCCACATTCACTATATGATACTTGAACACATATCAAGTCACGGGCCACATTCGCTATATGATACTTGAACACATATCAAGTTACGGGCCACATTCACTATATGATACTTGAACACATATCAAGTCACGGGCCACATTCACTTTATGATACTTGAACACAAATCAAGTCACGGGCCACATTCACTATATGATACTTGAACACATATCAAGTCACGGGCCACATTCACTATATGATACTTGAACACAAATCAAGTCCGGGCCACCTTCACTATTTGATACTTGAACACATATCAAGACACGGGCCACATTCACTATATGATACTTGAACACATATCAAGTCACGGGCCACATTTACTGTTTGATACTTCAACACATATCAAGTCCAGGCCACATTCACTATTTGATACTTGAACACATATCAAGTCACCGGCCACATTCATTATTTGATACTTGAACGCATATCAAGTCTCTCGCCACATTCACATTTTGATACTTGAACACATTTCCAAGTCCGAGCCACATTAACATATATGATACTTGAACACATATCAAGTCAAGGGCCACATTCACTATATGATACTTGAACACATATCAAGTCACGGGCCACATTCACTATATGATACTTGAACACATATAAAGTCCGGGCCACATTCACTATTTGATACTTGAACACATATCAAGTCACGGGCCACATTCACTCTTTGATAGTTGAACACATATCAAATCACGGGCCACATTCACTATTTGATACTTGAATACATATCAAGTCCGGGCCACATTCACTATTTGATACTTGAACACATATCAAGTCACGGGCCACATTCACTATATTATGCTTTAACACATATCAAGTCTGCGCCACATTCACTATTTTGTACTGGAACACATGTCAATTCACGGGCCACATTCACTATATGACACTTGAACACATATCAAGTCACGGGCCACATTCACTATTTGATACTTGAACACATATCAAGTCACGGGCCACATTCACAATTTGATATTTGAACACATATCAAGTCCGGGCCACATTGACTATTTGATACTTGAACACATATCAAGTCACGGGCCACATTTACTGTTTGATACTTAAACACATATCAAGTCCGGGCTACATTCACTATTTGATACTTAAACACATATCAAGTCACGGGCCACATTCACTATTTGATACTTGAACACATATCAAGTCACGGGCCACATTCACAATTTGATACTTGAACACATATCAAGTCCGGGCCACATTGACTATTTGATACTTTAACACATATCAAGTCACGGGCCACATTTACTGTTTGATACTTAAACACATATCAAGTCCGGGCCACATTCACAATTTGATACTTGAACACATATCAAGTCCGGGCCACATTCACTATTTGATACTTGAACACATATCAAGTCACGGGCCACATTCACTATTTGATAGTTTAACACATATCAAATCACGGGCCACATTCACTATATGATACTTGAACACATATCAAGTCACGGGCCACATTCACTATCTGATACTTGAACACATATCAAGGCCACATTCACTATTTGATACTTGAACACATATCAAATCACGGGCCACATTCACTATTTGATACTTGAACACATATCAAGGCCACATTCACTATTTGATACTTAAAGACATATAAAGTCACGGGCCATATTCACAATTTAATATTTGAACACATATCAAGTCACGGGCCACATTCACTATATGATACTTGAACACATATCAAGTCACGGGCCACATTCACTATATGATACTTTAACACATATCAAGTCACGGGCCACATTCGCTATATGATACTTGAACACATATCAAGTTACGGGCCACATTCACTATATGATACTTGAACACATATCAAGTCACGGGCCACATTCACTAAATGATACTTGAACACAAATCAAGTCACGGGCCACATTCACTATATGATACTTGAACACATATCAAGTCACGGGCCACATTCACTACATGATACTTAAACACATATCAAGTCACGGGCCACATTCACTATATGATATTTGAACACATATCAAGTCACGGGCCACATTCACTATATGATACTTGAACACAAATCATGTCCGGGCCACATTCACTATTTGATACTTGATCACGTATCAAGACACGGGCCACATTCACTATATGATACTTGAACACATATCAAGTCACGGGCCACATTCACTCTTTGATAGTTAAACACATATCAAGTCCGTCCACTTTCACAATTTGATACTTGAACACATATCAAGTCACGGGCCACATTCACAATTTGATACTTGAACACATATCAAGTCACGGGCCACATTCACAATTTGAATACTTGAACACATATCAAGTCACGGGCCACATTCACAATTTGAATACTTGAACACATATCAAGTCACGGGTCACATTCACTATATGATACTTGAACACATATCAAGTCACGGGCCACATTCACTATATGATACTTGAACACAAATCAAATCCGGGCCACATTCACTATTTGATACTTGATCACGTATCAAGACACGGGCCACATTCACTACATGATACTTGAACACATATCAAGTCACGGGCCACATTCACTATATGATACTTGAACACATATCAAGTCACGGGCCACATTCGCTATATGATACTTGAACACATATCAAGTTACGGGCCACATTCACTATATGATACTTGAACACATATCAAGTCACGGGCCACATTCACTATATGATACTTGAACACAAATCAAGTCACGGGCCACATTCACTATATGATACTTGAACACATATCAAGTCACGGGCCACATTCACTATATGATACTTGAACACATATCAAGTCATGGGCCATATTCACAATTTGATACTTGAACACATATCAAGTCACAGGCCACATTCACTATATGATACTTGAACACATATCAAGTCACGGGCCACATTCACTATATGATACTTGAACACAAATCAAGTCACGGGCCACATTCACAATTTGATATTTGAATACATATCAAGTCCGGGCCACTTTGACTATTTGATACTTGAACACATATCAAGTCACGGGCCACATTTACTGTTTGATACTTAAACACATAACAAGTCCGGGCTACATTCACTATTTGATACTTAAACACATATCAAGTCACGGGCAACATTCACTATTTGATACTTGAACACATATCAAGTCACGGGCCACATTCACAATTTGATACTTGAACACATATCAAGTCCGGGCCACATTGACTATTTGATACTTGAACACATATCAAGTCACGGGCCACATTTACTGTTTGATACTTAAACACATATCAAGTCCGGGCCACATTCACTATTTGATACTTGAACACATATCAAGTCCGGGCCACATTCACTATTTGATACTTGAACACATATCAAGTCACGGGCCACATTCACTCATTGATAGTTTAACACATATCAAATCACGGGCCACATTCACTATATGATACTTGAACACATATCAAGTCACGGGCCACATTCACTATTTGATACTTGAACACATATCAAGGCCACATTCACTATTTGATACTTGAACACATATCAAATCACGGGCCACATTCACTATTTGATACTAGAACACATATCAAGGCCACATTCACTATTTAATACTTGAACACATATTAAGTCACAGGCCATATTCACAATTTGATACTTGAACACATATCAAGTCACGGGCCACATTCACTATATGATACTTGAACACATATCAAGTCACGGGCCACATTCGCTATATGATACTTGAACACATATCAAGTTACGGGCCACATTCACTATATGATACTTGAACACATATCAAGTCACGGGCCACATTCACTATATGATACTTGAACACAAATCAAGTCACAGGCCACATTCACTATATGATACTTGAACACATATCAAGTCACGGGCCACATTCACTATATGATACTTGAACACATATCAAGTCACGGGCCACATTCACTATATGATACTTGAACACATATCAAGTCACGGGCCACATTCACTATATGATACTTGAACACATATCAAGTCACGGGCCACATTCACTATATGATACTTGAACACAAATCAAATCCGGGCCACATTCACTATTTGATACTTGATCACGTATCAAGACACGGGCCACATTCACTACATGATACTTGAACACATATCAAGTCACGGGCCACATTCACTATATGATACTTGAACACATATCAAGTCACGGGCCACATTCGCTATATGATACTTGAACACATATCAAGTTACGGGCCACATTTACTATATGATACTTGAACACATATCAAGTCACGGGCCACATTCACTATATGATACTTGAACACAAATCAAGTCACGGGCCACATTCACTATATGATACTTGAACACATATCAAGTCACGGGCCACATTCACTATATGATACTTGAACACATATCAAGTCATGGGCCATATTCACAATTATATACTTGAACACATATCAAGTCACGGGCCACATTCACTATATGATACTTGAACACATATCAAGTCACGGGCCACATTCACTATATGATACTTGAACACAAATCAAGTCACGGGCCACATTCACAATTTGATATTTGAATACATATCAAGTCCGGGCCACATTGACTATTTGATACTTGAACACATATCAAGTCACGGGCCACATTTACTGTTTGATACTTAAACACATATCAAGTCCGGGCTACATTCACTATTTGATACTTAAACACATATCAAGTCACGGGCAACATTCACTATTTGATACTTGAACACATATCAAGTCACGGGCCACATTCACAATTTGATACTTGAACACATATCAAGTCCGGGCCACATTGACTATTTGATACTTGAACACATATCAAGTCACGGGCCACATTTACTGTTTGATACTTAAACACATATCAAGTCCGGGCCACATTCACTATTTGATACTTGAACACATATCAAGTCCGGGCCACATTCACTATTTGATACTTGAACACATATCAAGTCACGGGCCACATTCACTCATTGATAGTTTAACACATATCAAATCACGGGCCACATTCACTATATGATACTTGAACACATATCAAGTCACGGGCCACATTCACTATTTGATACTTGAACACATATCAAGGCCACATTCACTATTTGATACTTGAACACATATCAAATCACGGGCCACATTCACTATTTGATACTAGAACACATATCAAGGCCACATTCACTATTTAATACTTGAACACATATTAAGTCACGGGCCATATTCACAATTTGATACTTGAACACATATCAAGTCCCGGGCCACATTCACTATATGATACTTGAACACATATCAAGTCACGGGCCACATTAACTATTTGATACTTGAACACATATCAAGTCACGGGCCACATTCACTATATGATACTTGAACACATATCAAGTCACGGGCCACATTCGCTATATGATACTTGAACACATATCAAGTTACGGGCCACATTCACTATATGATACTTGAACACATATCAAGTCACGGGCCACATTCACTATATATTACTTGAACACAAATCAAGTCACAGGCCACATTCACTATATGATACTTGAACACATATCAAGTCACGGGCCACATTCACTATATGATACTTGAACACATATCAAGTCACGGGCCACATTCACTATATGATACTTGAACACATATCAAGTCACGGGCCACATTCACTATATGATACTTGAACACAAATCAAGTCCGGGCCACATTCACTATTTGATACTTGATCACGTATCAAGACACGGGCCACATTCACTATATGATACTTGAACACATATCAAGTCCGTCCACATTCACAATTTGATACTTGAACACATATCAAGTCACGGGCCACATTCACAATTTGATACTTGAACACATATCAAGTCACGGGCCACATTCACAATTTCAATACTTGAACACATATCAAGTCACGGGCCACATTCACAATTTGATACTTGAACACATATCAAGTCACGGGCCACATTCACAATTTGAATACTTGAACACATATCAAGTCACGGGCCACATTCACTATATGATACTTGAACACAAATCAAATCCGGGCCACATTCACTATTTGATACTTGATCACGTATCAAGACACGGGCCACATTCACTATATGATACTTGAACACATATCAAGTCACGGGCCACATTCACTATATGATACTTGAACACATATCAAGTCACGGGCCACATTCGCTATATGATACTTGAACACATATCAAGTTACGGGCCACATTCACTATATGATACTTGAACAGATATCAAGTCACGGGCCACATTCACTATATATTACTTGAACACAAATCAAGTCACAGGCCACATTCACTATATGATACTTGAACACATATCAAGTCACGGGCCACATTCACTATATGATACTTGAACACATATCAAGTCACGGGCCACATTCACTATATGATACTTGAACACATATCAAGTCACGGGCCACATTCACTATATGATACTTGAACACAAATCAAGTCCGGGCCACATTCACTATTTGATACTTGATCACGTATCAAGACACGGGCCACATTCACTATATGATACTTGAACACATATCAAGTCCGTCCACATTCACAATTTGATACTTGAACACATATCAAGTCACGGGCCACATTCACAATTTGATACTTGAACACATATCAAGTCACGGGCCACATTCACAATTTCAATACTTGAACACATATCAAGTCACGGGCCACATTCACAATTTGATACTTGAACACATATCAAGTCACGGGCCACATTCACAATTTGAATACTTGAACACATATCAAGTCACGGGCCACATTCACTATATGATACTTGAACACAAATCAAATCCGGGCCACATTCACTATTTGATACTTGAACACATATCAAGTTACGGGCCACATTCACTATATGATACTTGAACACATATCAAGTCACGGGCCACATTCACTATATGATACTTGAACACAAATCAAGTCACGGGCCACATTCACAATTTGATATTTGAATACATATCAAGTCCGGGCCACTTTGACTATTTGATACTTGAACACATATCAAGTCACGGGCCACATTTACTGTTTGATACTTAAACACATAACAAGTCCGGGCTACATTCACTATTTGATACTTAAACACATATCAAGTCACGGGCAACATTCACTATTTGATACTTGAACACATATCAAGTCACGGGCCACATTCACAATTTGATACTTGAACACATATCAAGTCCGGGCCACATTGACTATTTGATACTTGAACACATATCAAGTCACGGGCCACATTTACTGTTTGATACTTAAACACATATCAAGTCCGGGCCACATTCACTATTTGATACTTGAACACATATCAAGTCCGGGCCACATTCACTATTTGATACTTGAACACATATCAAGTCACGGGCCACATTCACTCATTGATAGTTTAACACATATCAAATCACGGGCCACATTCACTATATGATACTTGAACACATATCAAGTCACGGGCCACATTCACTATTTGATACTTGAACACATATCAAGGCCACATTCACTATTTGATACTTGAACACATATCAAATCACGGGCCACATTCACTATTTGATACTAGAACACATATCAAGGCCACATTCACTATTTAATACTTGAACACATATTAAGTCACGGGCCATATTCACAATTTGATACTTGAACACATATCAAGTCACGGGCCACATTCACTATATGATACTTGAACACATATCAAGTCACGGGCCACATTCGCTATATGATACTTGAACACATATCAAGTTACGGGCCACATTCACTATATGATACTTGAACACATATCAAGTCACGGGCCACATTCACTATATGATACTTGAACACAAATCAAGTCACAGGCCACATTCACTATATGATACTTGAACACATATCAAGTCACGGGCCACATTCACTATATGATACTTGAACACATATCAAGTCACGGGCCACATTCACTATATGATACTTGAACACATATCAAGTCACGGGCCACATTCACTATATGATACTTGAACACATATCAAGTCACGGGCCACATTCACTATATGATACTTGAACACAAATCAAATCCGGGCCACATTCACTATTTGATACTTGATCACGTATCAAGACACGGGCCACATTCACTACATGATACTTGAACACATATCAAGTCACGGGCCACATTCACTATATGATACTTGAACACATATCAAGTCACGGGCCACATTCGCTATATGATACTTGAACACATATCAAGTTACGGGCCACATTTACTATATGATACTTGAACACATATCAAGTCACGGGCCACATTCACTATATGATACTTGAACACAAATCAAGTCACGGGCCACATTCACTATATGATACTTGAACACATATCAAGTCACGGGCCACATTCACTATATGATACTTGAACACATATCAAGTCATGGGCCATATTCACAATTTGATACTTGAACACATATCAAGTCACGGGCCACATTCACTATATGATACTTGAACACATATCAAGTCACGGGCCACATTCACTATATGATACTTGAACACAAATCAAGTCACGGGCCACATTCACAATTTGATATTTGAATACATATCAAGTCCGGGCCACATTGACTATTTGATACTTGAACACATATCAAGTCACGGGCCACATTCACTATATGATACTTGAACACATATCAAGTCACGGGCCACATTCACTATTTGATACTTGAACACATATCAAGGCCACATTCACTATTTGATACTTGAACACATATCAAATCACGGGCCACATTCACTATTTGATACTAGAACACATATCAAGGCCACATTCACTATTTAATACTTGAACACATATTAAGTCACGGGCCATATTCACAATTTGATACTTGAACACATATCAAGTCCCGGGCCACATTCACTATATGATACTTGAACACATATCAAGTCACGGGCCACATTCACTATATGATACTTGAACACATATCAAGTCACGGGCCACATTCACTATATGATACTTGAACACATATCAAGTCACGGGCCACATTCGCTATATGATACTTGAACACATATCAAGTTACGGGCCACATTCACTATATGATACTTGAACACATATCAAGTCACGGGCCACATTCACTATATATTACTTGAACACAAATCAAGTCACAGGCCACATTCACTATATGATACTTGAACACATATCAAGTCACGGGCCACATTCACTATATGATACTTGAACACATATCAAGTCACGGGCCACATTCACTATATGATACTTGAACACATATCAAGTCACGGGCCACATTCACTATATGATACTTGAACACAAATCAAGTCCGGGCCACATTCACTATTTGATACTTGATCACGTATCAAGACACGGGCCACATTCACTATATGATACTTGAACACATATCAAGTCCGTCCACATTCACAATTTGATACTTGAACACATATCAAGTCACGGGCCACATTCACAATTTGATACTTGAACACATATCAAGTCACGGGCCACATTCACAATTTCAATACTTGAACACATATCAAGTCACGGGCCACATTCACAATTTGATACTTGAACACATATCAAGTCACGGGCCACATTCACAATTTGAATACTTGAACACATATCAAGTCACGGGCCACATTCACTATATGATACTTGAACACAAATCAAATCCGGGCCACATTCACTATTTGATACTTGATCACGTATCAAGACACGGGCCACATTCACTATATGATACTTGAACACATATCAAGTCACGGGCCACATTCACTATATGATACTTGAACACATATCAAGTCACGGGCCACATTCGCTATATGATACTTGAACACATATCAAGTTACGGGCCACATTCACTATATGATACTTGAACACATATCAAGTCACGGGCCACATTCACTATATATTACTTGAACACAAATCAAGTCACAGGCCACATTCACTATATGATACTTGAACACATATCAAGTCACGGGCCACATTCACTATATGATACTTGAACACATATCAAGTCACGGGCCACATTCACTATATGATACTTGAACACATATCAAGTCACGGGCCACATTCACTATATGATACTTGAACACAAATCAAGTCCGGGCCACATTCACTATTTGATACTTGATCACGTATCAAGACACGGGCCACATTCACTATATGATACTTGAACACATATCAAGTCCGTCCACATTCACAATTTGATACTTGAACACATATCAAGTCACGGGCCACATTCACAATTTGATACTTGAACACATATCAAGTCACGGGCCACATTCACAATTTCAATACTTGAACACATATCAAGTCACGGGCCACATTCACAATTTGATACTTGAACACATATCAAGTCACGGGCCACATTCACAATTTGAATACTTGAACACATATCAAGTCACGGGCCACATTCACTATATGATACTTGAACACAAATCAAATCCGGGCCACATTCACTATTTGATACTTGATCACGTATCAAGACACGGGCCACATTCACTATATGATACTTGAACACATATCAAGTCACGGGCCACATTCACTATATGATACTTGAACACATATCAAGTCACGGGCCACATTCGCTATATGATACTTGAACACATATCAAGTTACGGGCCACATTCACTATATGATACTTGAACACATATCAAGTCACGGGCCACATTCACTATATGATACTTGAACACAAATCAAGTCACGGGCCACATTCACTATATGATACTTGAACACATATCAAGTCACGAGCCACATTCCCTATATGATACTTGAACACATATCTAGTCATGGGCCATATTCACAATTTGATACTTGAACACATATCAAGTCACGGGCCACATTCACTATATGATACTTGAACACATATCAAGTCACGGGCCACATTCACTATATGATACTTGAACACATATCAAGTCACGGGCCACATTCGCTATATCATACTTGAACACATATCAAGTTACGGGCCACATTCACTATATGATACTTGAACACATATCAAGTCACGGGCCACATTCACTATATGATACTTGAACACAAATCAAGTCACGGCCCACATTCACTATTTGATACTTGAACACATATCAAGTCACGGGCCACATTCACAATTTCAATACTTGAACACATATCAAGTCACGGGCCACATTCACAATTTGATACTTGAACACATATCAAGTCACGGGCCACATTCACAATTTCAATACTTGAACACATATCAAGTCACGGGCCACATTCACAATTTAATACTTGAACACATATCAAGTCACGGGCCACATTCACAATTTCAATACTTGAACACATATCAAGTCACGGGCCACATTCACAATTTGATACTTGAACACATATCAAGTCACGGGCCACATTCACAATTTCAATACTTGAACACATATCAAGTCACGGGCCACATTCACAATTTAATACTTGAACACATATCAAGTCACGGGCCACATTTACTGTTTGATACTTAAACACATATCAAGTCCGGGCCACATTCACTATTTGATACTTGAACACATATCAAGTCCGGGCCACATTCACTATTTGATACTTGAACACATATCAAGTCACGGGCCACATTCACTCATTGATAGTTTAACACATATCAAATCACGGGCCACATTCACTATATGATACTTGAACACATATCAAGTCACGGGCCACATTCACAATTTGATACTTGAACATAAATCAAGTCACGGGCCACATTCACTATATGATACTTGAACACATATCAAGTCACGGGCCACATTCACTATATGATACTTGAACCCCAATCAAGTCACGGGCCACATTCACAATTTGATACTTGAACACATATCAAGTCACGGGCCACATTCACAATTTGAATATTTGAACACATATCAAGTCACGGGCCACATTCACAATTTGAATATTTGAACACATATCAAGTCACGGGCCACATTCACTATATGATACTTGAACACATATCAAGTCACGGGCCACATTCACTATATGATACTTGAACACAAATCAAATCCGGGCCACATTCACTATTTGATACTTGATCACGTATCAAGACACGGGCCACATTCACTATATGATACTTGAACACATATCAAGTCACGGGCCACATTCACTATATGATACTTGAACACATATCAAGTCACGGGCCACATTCGCTATATGATACTTGAACACATATCAAGTTACGGGCCACATTCACTATATGATACTTGAACACATATCAAGTCACGGGCCACATTCACTATATGATACTTGAACACAAATCAAGTCACGGGCCACATTCACTATATGATACTTGAACACATATCAAGTCACGGGCCACATTCACTATATGATACTTGAACACATATCTAGTCATGGGCCATATTCACAATTTGATACTTGAACACATATCAAGTCACGGGCCACATTCACTATATGATACTTGAACACATATCAAGTCACGGGCCACATTCACTATATGATACTTGAACACATATCAAGTCACGGGCCACATTCGCTATATCATACTTGAACACATATCAAGTTACGGGCCACATTCACTATATGATACTTGAACACATATCAAGTCACGGGCCACATTCACTATATGATACTTGAACACAAATCAAGTCACGGCCCACATTCACTATTTGATACTTGAACACATATCAAGTCACGGGCCACATTCACAATTTCAATACTTGAACACAAATCAAGTCACGGGCCACATTCACTATTTGATACTTGAACACATATCAAGTCACGGGCCACATTCACAATTTGATTCTTGAACACATATCAAGTCACGGGCCACACTCACAATTTCAATACTTGAACACATATCAAGTCACGGGCCACATTCACAATTTGATACTTGAACACATATCAAGTCACGGGCCACATTCACAATTTGATACTTGAACACATATCAAGTCACGGGCCACATTCACAATTTCAATACTTGAACACATATCAAGTCACGGGCCACATTCACAATTTGATACTTGAACACATATCAAGTCACGGGCCACATTCACTATATGATACTTGAACACATATCAAGTCACGGGCCACATTCACTATATGATACTTGAACACATATCAAGTCACGGGTCACATTCACTATATGATACTTGAACACATATCAAGTCACGGGCCACATTCACTATATGATACTTGAACACATATCAAGTCCGGGCCACATTGGAAAACCGATATTCAGTCTGCAGAACTTGGAAGACGATTGGGTATGATTATTACGTTTATCAATATTTTGTAGGTAAAGTGGTTTGTTATTCTCAGTTCCGCTGAACTAAACAAATTGGAGCAGAATACGCAGCTTCAAGCCCATCTGTTGTTGGAGGAAGTATTGTCTGGCTACAACAGCTCTTTGGTTGTCTGTTCCTCATTACTACAGTACTGAACTCTGGCAAGATGAGAGGTCTATTATCAATAAAACAAAGGTGATATGACACTGGGCTCTGAGAAGCTGAGAAGTCTATTATCAGCAGAACAAAGATGATATGACACTGGGCTCTGAGAAGCTGAGAAGTCTATTATCAATAAAACAAAGGTGATATGACACTGGGCTCTGATAAGCTGAGAGGTCTATTATCAATAAAACAAAGGTGATATGACACTGGGCTCTGAGAAGCTGAGAAGTCTATTATCAGCAGAACAAAGATGATATGACACTGGGCTCTGAGAAGCTGAGAAGTCTATTATCAATAAAACAAAGGTGATAAACAACCTATAGCATGTCAAATGAATGCACGAGTGTAACATTCTGATCAGAGAATGATTGTAAGTGGGTCAGTTCAACCCAAGACAGAACAAGAAAACATCTTCTTCAAACTGGTCGGTTGTATTATGGACATCATGTGACAAGGGTCTACAACAGAACAAGAAAACGTCTTCCTAAGGGGCATAACAAAAACATGTCTTCCTCAGCAGCATAACTAAAAAAAATGAGGTCATACAGCAAACGAAGTAGCATCGCAAAATTCCCGGTTCTAGTCGCCTCGTGTTTGAATGAAAGATGATATTATGGAGAATATATATTTATAAGTTGGTAGTGGCCTTGTTATATGTCAATATCAAATTGTGTTTGTTTGCGAATGATCTGATCAGGCGTTGTGGGGATACACTTTTGCAACCGCTGTCTTCTTCTTCTTCGTTCGTTCTCAATCTCCCGCTACCAAACCCTGAAAGACCTTTAAGTAGCAGAATGTAGTCCAGTGAACGGAATACGTTGTGTCGTAGTTTACAGCTTGGCTGCGATATTTGCACCTTTCGGTCCAACACTGACTTCAGCAAGCATTTTTAAGTACCGGGTTAGCATTCTCTCCGATCCCTTCTCCTTAGCCAGTCTGCCCTGCTGCAGCCTGTTATCCAGGATCACCGCGTGACGGTGTAGAAGGGTCTTGGCAGCTCTGGTTCGCTGGTCCTGACGCTAGCAGTCAGCTATGGGTTGCTGACCACTGCAGCTCATGTGCTGCTTAGCATCTTGATCCCTGCAACCGCTGTATATGTAACATTATACCTCAAGATATGAGATATGCACAGATTGTAACATTATACCGTAAGGTATGAGAGATGCACAGATTGTAACATTATACCTCAAGATATGAGATATGCACAGATTGTAACATTATACCTTAAGGTATGAGAGATGCATAGATTGTAACATTATACCTCAAGGTATGAGATATGCATAGATTGTAACATTATACCTCAAGGTATGAGATATGCACAGATTGTAACATTATACCTTAAGGTATGAGAGATGCACAGATTGTAACATTATACCTCAAGGTATGAGATATGCATAGATTGTAACATTATACCTTAAGGTATGAGAGAGGCACAGATTGTAACATTATACCTTAAGGTATGAGAGATGCACAGATTGTAACATTATACAAAAAGAAAGGTAATAGAAGTGACAGCAGTGCCTATGGAGGTGTCTCTCTGCTTGGTGTTGCAGGCAGTCTTCTCCGGAGTAATCTTACTGCGGCTACAACAATGGGCTGAGCGTGTGCATCAGGAGTCACAGTGTTGACTCAGGTCTGGACAGTAAACGATCGACATGGTTTTTTTGTTTTGTCTTCGATAACTTCAGGATAAGTTTCGAGAACAGAACTAGCGCTTTTATGCAGCCTTCATTGTCCTGACAAAAGCATTTGATTTGGTTAGTAGAAATGGACTCTTAAACATCTTTTTAAAAAATAGGTTGCCCAAGCAAACTTCTACGACTTATACTTTCGATCTACCAGGGCATGAAAGGAACAGTCCAATTTGATGGTAGCACGTTACAACCATTTGTTATTGGAAGTTGTGTTATGCAGGGCTGTGGTCTGACCTCAATACGGTTTGAAATCTTTTCTTATTGAAACATGCATTTGGTAACAAACGAAGAAATCTGCCTTCCTACTAGGTCGGATGGTTTGCTGTTTAACTTTGCATGGCTTCAGGTCAAAATGAATATCAAAGAGATCACCACCAGAGACCTGTCTTTCGTAGTTGTCTCCCATTCAGCAGGAACTTCAGAACTTCTATATGGCAGCCAGACATGGACATTTATGTGTCGTCTCAACACACTTCTATATGGCAGTTAGGCGTGGACAACTTATGTGTCGTCTCAACACACTTCTATATGGCAGCCAGACATGGACATTTATGTGTCGTCTCAACACACTTCTATATGGCAGTTAGGCGTGGACAACTTATGTGTCGTCTCAACACACTTCTATATGGCAGCCAGACATGGACATTTATGTGTCGTCTCAACACACTTCTATATGGCAGCCAGACATGGACATTTATGTGTCGTCTCAACACACTTCTATATGGCAGCCAGACATGGACATTTATGTGTCGTCTCAACACACTTCTATATGGCAGTTAGGCGTGGACAACTTATGTGTCGTCTCAACACACTTCTATATGGCAGCCAGACATGGACATTTATGTGTCGTCTCAACACACTTCTATATGGCAGCCAGACTTGGACAACTTATGTGTCGTCTCAACACACTTCTACATGGCAGCCAGACTTGGACAACTTATGTGTCGTCTCAACACACTTCTACATGGCAGCCAGACTTGGACAACTTATGTGTCGTCTCAACACACTTCTACATGGCAGCCAGACTTGGACAACTTATGTGTCGTCTCAACACACTTCTACATGGCAGCCAGACTTGGACAACTTATGGCAAACATAAACCCACCTCCCGTCTACGGCGATAGAGATCCATTCTTGCAACTACGTGGAGGGACAGAGTGAATGAGACCCCAGGCATGGCTAGACAGAAGAATGTTTGGAGCGAGGCCATACCACTGTCGGTTAACGGGGGAAGGAAGACCTGTGGGAGAGGTTGACAACCAGGTAGACTGCAGTGTTTTTGCTGTGTAGATGTCCAGTTAGTCGTCATGGTGATGTTAGCTCCCACAGGGCAGATCTGTCCACTGAGTCATCGGTGCCTTGGGGTCGACTTAAGAGAAGCAGTATAATTCTCTGCCTATCTCTGAAACAGATCCTAGCTGTAGAGAAATATTACACAGTAGGAGCTTAGACATGTTCTAACATTTACCCGAGTTGGGGGAAAGACTGAAAGAGCTTAGGCAACCATTTTTCTGTTTCGCTCTTTGGATGTAAAAACAAGGATCAGGTCAGTGCAAATAAACTCACTCCCGTCAGAATTTAAGTAACCAAACACGAACCACGTACGTTTTTGTCTCAAGTACGCGGGGAATTGAAGGTAATATGACGTAAATTACAGGTAATACCGCCAACCATGTGTCGAGGCACACGTGGACTGATAGCGGTGGTAGCCCGATACAAACATCCACACACACACACACACACACACACGCATACACATATACACTCAAACACACATACACGCATACACATATACACTCAAACACACATACACGCATACACACATACATACATACACATGCTTACACTTTCACATACATAAATAGACACACACCTACACAGCCACTTACAATTAATACTACAGGTACTGAACATGTCTAAGTGAAGTCTCCTGCTGACCTTACCAATACTACAGGTACTGAACATGTCTATGTGAAGTCTCCTGCTGACCTTACCCAATACTACAGGTACTGAACATGTCTATGTGAAGTCTCCTGCTGACCTTACCAATACTACAGGTACTGAACATGTCTATGTGAAGTCTCCTGCTGACCTTACCCAATACTACAGGTACTGAACATGTCTAAGTGAAGTCTCCTGCTGACCTTACCAATACGTAACAGTCATAGGGAAAAGAGGAAGTAAATTAAGCTTTCACTGTACAGGAGCTATTTATAAACAAGCAGATTGAGGTCCTGGGGAAACCACGGCAAGTGAGAATCTAGCGTAGGCATTTAGTTGACGTCTGCATTGTTGAACGGCCTGTGAAGTAGTCGCCCTATGTGTGTCCTGTGTGTCAAGGATATGGACGCTCGTATGGATGTTACACAAATCAACAAGTGATTGGAGGCATTTTCTGAGTGTATTGAATGTTCTTAGACATACTGGCATTTATCGGCGAGGTGGCTTGGTAAGGTAGGTACTCGTGTCGGTGTCTGTGAATGTGAGTGTGTGTGTGTGTTCACGTATGTGTGTGTGTGTTCAAGTGCCTGTGTGTGTCTATGTGTGTTCACGTGTCTGTGTGTGTATGTGTGTTTTACACAGGCCTGTGTGTGTGTGTTCACGTTCCTGTGTATGTGTGTTTTACACAGGCCTGTGTGTGTGTGTTCACGTTCCTGTGTATGTGTGTTTTACACGGGCCAGTGTGTGTGTTCACGTACCTGTGTATGTGTGTTTTACACGTGCCTGTGTATGTGTGTTCATGTGCCTGTGTATGTGTGTTTTTTCACGTGTCTGTGTGTGTGTGTGTGCACGTGCATGTGTGTGTGTTCCCGTGCCTGTGTGTGTGTGTGTTTACGTGCTTTTGTGTGTGTGTTCACGTGCATGTGTGTGTATGTTTTACACAAGTGTCTGTGTCTGTCAATATGTGTGTTTAAGTGTCTGTGTAGGTCTATATGTGTTCAAGTATATGTGTGTGTGTCTATATATTTGTTCAAGTGTCTGGGTGTGTTTCTGTATGTGTGTTCAAGTGCCTGTGTGTCTGTCTATATGTGTGTTCAACTGTCTGTGTGTGTGTCTATATATGTGTTAAATTGTCTGTGTGTGTCTATATGTGTGTTCACGAGCCTGTGAGTGTGTCTATATGTGTTGACGTGGCTGTGTGTGAGTATATATGTGTTTTCACGTGCCCGTGTGTGAGTCTATATGTGTATTCACGTGCCTGTGTGTGAGTCTATATGTGTGTTCAAGTGCCTATGTGTATGGTTATATGTGTTCAAGTGCCTGTGTGTGTGTGTCTATATGCGTGTTCATGTGCCTGTCTGAGTCTATATGTGTGTTCAGGTGCTTTTGGGTGTGTCTGTATGTG
Organism: Ariolimax columbianus; assembly: GCA_036924085.1. Classification (NCBI taxonomy): domain Eukaryota; kingdom Metazoa; phylum Mollusca; class Gastropoda; order Stylommatophora; family Arionidae; genus Ariolimax; species Ariolimax columbianus. Next base: position 103,520,190 of record JAVGWX010000007.1, on the reverse strand, counting down.
TTTTAACGTGCTTGTGGTGCCTCTATATGTGTGTTCACGTGTCTGTGTGTGTGAGTCTATATGTGTGTTCATGTGCCTCACTGTGTGTCAATATGTGTGTTCACGTGTCTGTGTGTGTGTGTCTATATATGTGTTCATGTACCTCACTGTGTGTCTATATGTGTGTTCAAGTGTCTCTGTGTGTGTCTATATGTGTGTTCACGTGCCTGTGTGTGAGTCTATATGTGTGTTCCCGTGCCTGTGTGTATGGCTATGTGTGTTCAGGTGCCTGTGTGTATGGCTATATGTGTTCATGCCTGTGTGTGTGTGTCTAAATGTGTTCAAGTGCCTGTGTGTATGTCTATATGTGTTCGTCACGGTGTGTGAGTCTATATGTGTGTTCACGTGCCTGGGTGTGTATCTATTAGTGCTCATGTGCTTGCGCGTGTGTATATGTGTGTTGAGGTGTATGTGTGTAGGTCTGTGTTTCTTACTACGTTAATTAAATCTGTAAATGTGAATTGTTCTGTACGTCTGTGTGTTATTGCCTAATATTGATTAATTTTTTAATCAGCAGATAGATTTGTATGCGTGAATTATGCATGCGTGAATTATGTATTGTTTTGCCTGTACAAAAATTAGTATCAAACTGTGTGATTGAATGTATTTAGCTTCAGACTTGAACATATCACAACAAACTCCAAGGTCAACATTTACACCAACATGACGATCGGTAATGGCGACAGGTGTCCGTGTGGAGAGCGTACCGAGAGACACATCCTACAGCCCTCGCGAGACAGATATAGGACAAAAAGCTGAACGAAGATAACAATGACTCACAAACAACGGCGTTGTTTGCAAAAGAAACTGGGACCTTGATCTGGGGATGTAAGAGAGACCGGGACCTTGATCTGGGGATGTAAAAGAGACCGGGACCTTGATCTGGGGATGTAAGAGAGACCAGGACCTTGATCTGGGGATGTAAGAGAGACCGGGACCTTGATCTGGGGAAGTAAGAGAGACCGGGACCTTGATCTGGGGATGTAAGAGAGATCTTGACCTTGATCTGAGAATGTACGAAGAAAGAGAAGACAAATGTCTATATTTTAAACTTTTCGTAAACCAGCATACACGTCGCCTTGTATGACGCACTCGTTTGATGATCTGTATGTGTGTGTGACTCGTATGGTGATCTGAATGTGTGTGTGATTCGTATGGTGATCTGTATGTGTGTGTGACTCGTATGGTGATTTGTATATGTGTGTGATTCGTATGGTGATCTGTATGTGTGTGTGATTCGTATGGTGATCTGTATGTGTGTGTGACTCGTATGGTGATCTGAATGTGTGTGTGACTCGTATGGTGATCTGAATGTGTGTGTGATTCGTATGGTGATCTGTATGTGTGTGTGACTCGTATGGTGATTTGTATATGTGTGTGATTCGTATGGTGATCTGTATGTGTGTGGGATTCGTATGGTGATCTGTATGTGTGTGTGACTCGTATGGTGATCTGAATGTGTGTGTGATTCGTATGGTGATCTGAATGTGTGTGTGATTCGCATGGTGATCTGTATGTGTGTTACTAGTATGGTGATATGTATGTGTGTTACTAGTATGGTGATTTGTATGTGTGTTACTAGTATGGTGATATGTATGTGTGTTACTAGTATGGTGATATGTATGTGTGTTACTAGTATGGTGATTTGTATGTGTGTTACTGGTATGGTGATATGTATGTGTGTTACTAGTATGGTGATATGTATGTGTGTTACTAGTAGGGTGATATGTATGTGTGTTACTAGTATGGTGATATGTATGTGTGTTACTAGTATGGTGATATGTATGTGCGTTACTAGTATGGTGATATGTATGTGTGTGACTCGTATGGTGATATGTATGTGTGTGACTCGTATGGGGTTACACTGAAAGCAAACATTATCTGCTCAAGGTTTGTGGCTGAAATTGCATTTCAGTGCTCGTTATATTTAAATGAAGTGAAGTGAAGTGGAAAGATAAGCTCTTAGGCGCGGGTCTGCCACAGCCTCTGGGAAAACCTCCCAGCCTCCTCTTGGCATTACCTCTTTTAAACTCACAGGAGGGTAGCGAAGAGTAACATCACGGTCAGGGGATCAGCGTGCAAGAGAAGAGTAACATCACGGTCAGGTAGAACCTCCACCCCACTCCCTCGTAAGGCTCCTGGAAATAGGCTATGTCATGGAAGTCTGTCCTACAACCTGGAGATCGATACTGCCATCCCCATGGTCATGAGCTTACTGTGGGGTCTTAGACTGCACTACAGCCAGCAGGACCTCTGTTCACAGTACGTCTTCGGGTGTATGAGGAGTTGACTCGGCAACTACCACAGGTGACCGAGACTCAGATGGCCTCCACAACAACAGCAGAAGAAACAGCAACACCAAGAAAATCCCATCAGTTCAATCTTACTGACCACCAAGAAAATCACATCCGTTCAATCTTACTGAACACCAAGAAAATCACATCCGTTCAATCTTACTGAACACCAAGAAAATCACATCCGTTCAATCTTACTGAACACCAAGAAAATCACATCCGTTCAATCTTACTGAACACCAAGAAAATCACATCCGTTCAATCTTACTGAACACCAAGAAAATCACATCCGTTCAATCTTACTGACCACCAAGAAAATCACATCCGTTCAATCTTACTGACCACCAAGAAAATCACATCCGTTCAATCTTACTGAACACCAAGAAAATCACATCCGTTCAATCTTACTGAACACCAAGAAAATCACATCCGTTCAATCTTACTGAACACCAAGAAAATCACATCCGTTCAATCTTACTGAACACCAAGAAAATCACATCAGTTATAACTTAATACTCAACACCAAAACTAAACTCCTGATAATTCAATCTGGCAGCTTGATTGCAAGCACCCAGATAGGTCAACCTGTGATGTCTGTCCACGGCTTGCCAATCACAGGTATTGCTGATACGACCAAATCCTCGACGTAGAGCTGTTTAATTAGCAACATGTCAGTCGTCTGGTTGGGCCTGAGATGGGGGTTAAAGTTCTCAAACCACTGTGAGCCCCAACACTAGTCCTGACCTAACTTGGTAAGTCATGTCAGACTCTAATCTGTGAGCCCTAACACCAGTCCTGGCCTAACTTGGTAAGTCATGTCAGACTCTAATCTGTGAGCCCTAACACTAGTCCTGGACTAACTTGGTAAGTCATGTCAGACTCTAATCTGTGAGCCCTAACACTAGTCCTGGACTAACTTGGTCTTCTGACATTCAAATGACAGGAACATGTTGTTAGTCAGTGTTGGGGAGCTGTTTCTAGTTTTCTGTCAATTTCAGTTGGCCTTTTCCACTCGGCGCTCCAAAAGACTCTCTAGTAGTCTCCTCACTCCGTTCCCCACTCGGCTCCCCACTCAGCTCCCCACTTGACTGACTCCCCACTCGGGGCTCCTCTCGATTCCCCACTCGGCTCCCTAGTAGCGTCTCCATTCCCTCCCCGTTACCACTACGCTCTCCACTCGGCGATGGGTAGAAAGCCGCGACACCGTTGGGTAAGATTTTTCCCTCTTTCTATTTTGTCGGTTCACAGACATTGCTGCTTTTGTTACTGTCGGGTGTGGTGTACTTCCAGTGCATCATTATCATGTGACATATTCCTTCCAGAATCTCGTCTCCTTCACGGCAGCTCTGTATTCACGTCAGTTTAGGGTCCCCACCCCACACCCCCCTTCCCATACTAATACATCCCCAGACTGCCACAATGTCCTGACGTCATCTTCTTCGGGATCAATCTCTTTTCCTCCTTCCAGGAACCATACCCTCCATCACCACTCCTTCCAGGAACCATGCCCTCCATCATAACCCCTTCCAGACCGCCACATGGCCCAACTATATCAACTGTTTTCCCTGGCATGGAATCAAAAAATTTTTATCCAAAATGTTATCCAAAAACATTATCCAAAAATAGAAAGCGAAAATGGTCTAAGAAAATATCAGAGAATGTCTTAACTCAATGTCTTGTGATTATAATATTCTAAATGAGTTTTACATTTGAATGTTTGAATCAACTGTCCTAGTGTGGTTTCTCGTACTGTGATATAGGTCTACAACAGAGAGGGCTCCATTCTGCTTGCTAGAGCGTTGACAGGTCAGCCAACTCTCGGGTGAGTCAAGATGACATCAACTCCCGGGGAATCTAAGCCTCTCCTTGCCTCGCGGATCAGGTCAGTGGCAAGTGACGAGGACAGTCAGCTGAGCGAGGGCAAGAGGCGTCGAGCAGCCTTGACCTTGCCTGTGGTAGTCATGACCTACTTCCTGGGCTACTACACGTCAGTTATCATCCTAAATCCGTACCTCTACGACCTGGTATGTCTTCTCTGTGTAGCTGGACTTAACAGCTGTCTCTCAATGTTCAGGGAGAGAGAGAGAGAGAGAGAGAGAGAGAGAGAGAGAGAGAAAAGGTGTGTGAGAGAAAGGGAGAGAGAGAGAAAGTGTTCAGTTTGAGAGAGCCCATTTATTGATGCAAGTAAAGACAGCGATAGAGAGAGAGATAGAGAGAGAG